>JAKTYL010000104.1:0-82354 GCA_030578715.1 Magnusiomyces tetraspermus
TTTTGAATATTAACCAATCGGCAGTAATCAAGGTTCAAAACACTCAATACCAAGTACTGAATAAAGTAAAGAGGAGTACCAACCATCCTAGATCGATAAACGCGTATAAAATTTGGTATTGAGGCTAGCAAAGTTGTTATCATGGGCCGATTATTGCTAGACCAAGAGAGAAAGAGAGGTTATGGTACGAGCTGTGTGTTCGTGGACTATTTTTTGTTTTTTTTTACTAAGGAACAGTCATACACTAAGAAAACCCACTTGTTAGTCACGCCTTATCAATTTTTGCGAGTGAATCCAAGGTGGGGGACTTTTGAATTTCTCGTTTCGGAACTTGTAGTCGCGGACAGAGTAGAAAAGCAAAGTAAGCAGGCTTATGTACACAGATTGTGGGGTTACTGCTTATATGTCAAACTCACAGAGCGATAGCTGAAATCCCTACGAAAGTAACACCAAGCTGCGCTTATATATGCGGAGGAACGAGGATCAGAGTAGAAACAAGCTCTCTCTCTCTCTGCGGATTGGGAATAAACTCCAGAAATAGCACACAGCTCTCTTGTCCAGATCACCCCACAGCTGAGGCAATGGGAAAGAACACGCCAGCTGGCTGAAAATAAAGAAAATTAAGAAAATCAAGAACAAAACAAGCTATTTGCGTGATGAGCAGCTGAGCAGCTGAGCAAGTGAGCCCTGCCTAGTTCAATTAGCTGATGCTGGTTTCTTTGCAAAGTTCGCCACACTCAGCAGCACCTTTGGGAATCAATCGAGCAAATTGAACAATTTCAACCGGCACAGCCGTGTACCAACACTTCCAGAAAGACCGTCCAGCCGCAGAGCCCCGACAGGCTGAGTGCCTGGACAGGTTTGTGTAGTGCAGGCGAACGGAGAAGAGTGCCTCGGAACAAACTTTGAGCTGTGACAGCTCCCCTCCTAACTGCGGCTTGAGGGGGTGGTGTCTGTTTACAGCTATTGGACGGCCTACGCTACTTGTAAACACAGAAACTGCACCAAAAACAGAAATACTCCGATTGGAACAACAGAATAAAATAAATTTAAATCAATAAAATTAGGCCCGTGGGACCAGCAGACGCGAAGAATCCGACGGTAAGCATCGCGCTGGGCTTATTTTATCTGCAGCAGGAGCGTATATCTCTCCCCGCATTTCAACTGCCAATTCCTTGCTTCGTACATCCAGTCCTCGTTACTGATCCTCCAGTGTCTTGCCTCTCATACCTGTGCATCTCAGCTCTGTAGGGCTTTTTGGTTTTTGGTTTTTGATTTTTGATTTTATTTATTTTTCATTTTTCCTATACTCTTGGCCTATACCAAGCTTTTTTCCCCTCCGTCCCACTTTTACAATATACATCGTTCGTAGTCTTTTTCAGTATAAAAGCTGTAGTCTTTCCAGTCCCAATTCCATTTATTATTCATTCATCATTCTTTTAATCCACCTTCATCTATCTGCTACCTGCTAAATACCAGTTTATTTCATTTCCTTTCCACAATCTACTACTCTATCCATAACAGCCTACCCACCTAACCATCTCCCAATGACGAAAGAACTAAACCCCTGTGACACTGCAACGTCAGACTCAAAGACACCCGAGGTGTACATGGTCGAAGATGTTAAAGATACCAACGAGTTCAAAAACATGGACAAAGCTGCCCGGATCGTCGAAGGCGCCAACATCAACCTTGACGAAGTCGATCCCTCTGTCATTGCCAAACTCACTCGCAAAGTCGACCTGATGATTCTCCCATTCATCTTTGTCTCGTACATCTTTTTCTACATTGACAAAACAACACTCTCTTACGCCGCCATTTTCGGTATCGTCAAGGACCTGGATCTCAAAGGATCGAGATACAACTGGCTCTCCTCCATCTTTTACTTTGGCTTTTTCACTTGGTCCTTTCCTACAAACTTCCTCATGCTCAAGTTTCCGATTGGCAAGTACTTGGGCATCAATATCTTTTTATGGGGCGCGTTGCTGATGTGTCAAGCAGCCTGTCCCAACTACGCGTCGCTCATGGTTCTCAGATTCTTGGGCGGTGCCGCTGAATCGTGTGCCGACCCTGCTTTCATGATGATTACCGGTATGTGGTATACCCGCCGCCAGCAGCCTGTTCGAATCGGTATTTGGTTCAGTGCAACTGGTGTCGGCGTCGCTTTTGGCGGCCTTTTGGGCTACGGCATTGGCAGCATCAAAGGTGCTTTGGCCTCTTGGAAGTACGAGTTTTTGGTCATTGGCGCGTTGTGTGCAGCTTGGGGTATCATTATCTTTTTCTTCCTTCCTGACTCGCCTGTCACTGCCAAGTACTTGACCGAAGACGAACGTGTTTTGCTGCTCACCATTCTCAAGTCTAACCAAACTGGTATCGAAAGCAAGAAGTTCAAGTGGGACCAGATCAAGGAATGCCTGATGGACCTCAAGATTTGGATTTTGTTTTTCGGCGTCCTTTTGTCCAACGTTCCTAATGGCGGCTACAGCAACTTTGGCACCATCATTGTCCGCGGCATGGGCTTTGCTGGCTTGAAGGCTACTGTTCTCCAAATCCCTTATGGCGCTTCTATTGCCGTCTCTATCCTAGTCTGCGTATTCCTCAACGACAGAATCGGAAAAGGACGCAACTGGAGAACAACGCTGCTTGCCATTTTCTTGATTCCCAACATTGCTGGCACTTTTATGCTTTACTTCTTGAATCCTCAGCACAAGGTCGCGCGCTTGATGGGATACTACATGACTGGTCCCGGCTACGCTTCTTTTGTCATTATCCTTTCTCTTTTCAGCGGTAACTTTGCAGGCCACACAAAACGTACACTTGCCAACACGCTGATGTTTTTGGGCTACTGTCTTGGTAACTTGATCGGTCCCTTTTTCTACCTCACTTCACAGGCGCCTAGATATCCTTTGGGCATTGGCTCTATGTTGTTTGGATCCACTTCTGCAGGTGTGCTCGGTATTTCGCTAGGCTTTTATCTCAAATGGTGCAACAAACGACGAGACAAGGAACAAGGCGGAAGACCTACCGATTTGTCGAATGCGTATAAAGATATGACTGACAAGCAAAACAGAAACTTTAGATATATTTACTAAACGTTTTTGTTGTTGCTTTTTGTATGCCTTAATGCCTTACTTTTACCTCAGTTTGTTTTGTTATGACTCGATTTTTGTTTTTATTTCTTATTTTAGTTAATATATGACTTTGTTTATGTTTGATTTCTTACAACGTCTTGAACTCACAATTTACGGAATATGACGGTACATGAAATGAATGTATTAATCAATTGCTAATATTTTTTATATTTTCCCTCTTTTTTCTTCTCCACACTATACAACTCAATCATTTGCATTCGTATCGTATCATATATGGTATCATTATATCGCAATGACAGTTTTTTTTTTTTTTTTTTTTTTCATGGCTGTCTTCAGCCGTCCCTGCAGGTTTTACACCTTTGATGATATACGAGCTCCCTCTTTTATAAACTATGAAGAATACGCTTTATAGTAAACTTGTAAATATCTGCGTGTATGTTTGATGCCAAAACAAGATAAAATAATAATAATAATCACAATAACAATACTGCAAAAGAGTTTTATGGAAAAATTGATTAGACAGACAGCAGCTACATTAATTGTTGCCGTGATGCATCCACCAATCAAACCGCAGAGAAATAAATGATTAAAGTGACCAATCAAAAAATAGTTGTTACTTGGTTATTTATTTATTTCTTTTTTTATTATCAAACTATAAAAGTGACTTTATTTTGTATCTTTATTTCAAAGTTTATATGTATTGATCTCGACTTGTTGTGACAGTTTTTGATAGGTATAAATTTATTTGAAAATT
Organism: Magnusiomyces tetraspermus; assembly: GCA_030578715.1. Taxonomy (NCBI): domain Eukaryota; kingdom Fungi; phylum Ascomycota; class Dipodascomycetes; order Dipodascales; family Dipodascaceae; genus Magnusiomyces; species Magnusiomyces tetraspermus. Next base: position 3,847 of record JAKTYL010000104.1, read on the forward strand.
CAACTAATAACTAACTACCAACAACTCATTGTTTATGATTATTATTATTATCACTTTTTTTTTTTATTTTTTTTTTTATTTTTTGGTTTCTAGTAAAATATACTCTGAGATTCTAAACACAAAATTTGTCTACTTGATAAAAACGAGTACTCCAACACAACCAAAATCTCAACTACAAAAAAATAAAAGTGATAATATTAAAAGAAACTCATAATCTATTGTTTAATTTTTTTTTTCAAAAAAAAACAAAAATCTAAAAAAAGCAGTACAAAAAAAACAAAATAAGGTATACATAAAAAAGTCATTAACAAAATAAAGTCATAAAACAAAAACAAAAAACAAAATACACAAGTTATTGCCATTTAAACAGAAACAATTTTCTCAACAGCTTGGCTCTTGACAAAAGTCTCGCCAACAGAAGACTCATCAGTCACCAAAGACTCTGTTTCTTCTTCATTACTTTGAAACTCCTTGTCAAAGAGATCCAAGTCAGGCATTGAGAAATGGAAAAATGGAGTGTTGGTGCCAATAAGCGGAACAAGAATATGTGATCGGTTAGCAGTGGATGAGGGGCTGACAGAAGCAGCTCCCTTCTTTTCGAAATCAGCTTCAACGTCATCTTCGGCAGGCCGGGTTTCGTCAACGCCATCGAGCGTCGAAAACAGCGTGATACCGTTGTTACTGTTGTAGTGGCCACTGCTTTCACTATCATTTCCTGAATTAGAGCCACCGTTGCCACCAATGTTTTGCGCAAGCAGGCCACGGTATGGGAGACTGCCGATATTGCGCTCAGAAGCGCTGACAGCGTGCACTTGAGGAACACCAGTTCCAAAACCGGCAGCAACTAGTGCACGTCGACTCCATGCAGAAATGACGCCCACGAAATGGTACTCCACCGACTCGCTGTCGCTGTACCTGTTGATTGCGCTCTTAATGTCGACAAGGTTCTGGACACCGGTGGCATCAATGTATGGCGAGGCAGACATGTCAAAGATAACGGCACGGAGTCTGGGACGGTGGTCTTCTGCAAATTTGGATGGATCAAGGTAGCGTGGTCCGCCGTCGTTCCAAGGACGGTCGCCCAACTTGAGGTTGGCTTTAGGAACGCCGGGTCTAGTAGTACGTCGGACTTCATCCAAAACTGCGTCGACAAAGCGGGAAGAGTTGGGGTAGATAAAAGACTCGTTGGGGCGGAACACAATGATACCTGGGGGTGGAGGCAAGACAGTCAAGTCGGGGTTGAGGTTGCGAAGCGAAAGAGGAACCCATTGGTACTTTTTAATGTAAAAGGCTGGCTTGTCTTGAGCTTGCTGAGAAACCTTTTCGGAGGACTGGTAGTACTGGCTGATGCTGGCGTCGGTGGCGGGATGCTCGGTAATGGCGTCTTTGTGGTGAACAAGATGAGGATCTTCGTGGACTTCGGTAGACGAAGAAATAACTTCCTTTCTGACCTGAGACTGGGAAATTCTAATGCTGTGGGCTTTGGCGAGCTTGTTGTCAAAAGAAATCGTGCCGTTTTTGGAAATGACAGTAGGGTCGATAAGAACATGGTACTCAACACGACCAAGAAACTGGCCTTGGACTTTGGCAATGCGCAGCAAGAGGAAGGCGGCAGAGGCGCACATGGAAAAGTAAATACCGGCTTCAATGGTCGTGAAAATGGTAATGAGAACGGCAGCAAGGAAAATGACACCTTCAACAGGAGAAATCTTCCACAGTCTCCAACTGACACGGGGGTGGACCATCAGGTCAAAGACGGCGTGGATAATAATGGCAGAAAGTGTAGCGTTTGGAATCCAGTAAAAGGCTCCAGTGAGTGCATAAAGGGCAAGAAGAACAACGGCACCGGTGAAAAGACCAGCAATAGGAGTCCGGACACCGCACTTGGCTTTAAGTGCAGTGCGTGAAAAAGAGCCGGTAGCAGGATAAGCGTTGAAAAAAATACCAAGCACGTTGTTGACACCAATGGCGATCAGTTCCTGGTCAGGGTTGATTTTGTAATTGTTGATGCGGCCAAACGACTTGGCAATGGAAATGTGTTCCAACAAGAGAATGATGACGGACACTGGGATTTCGGGCAACAAGGCCTTGACGATGCCTGGAGTGATTGCTGGAACGCCGACGTTACGCAAGCCGGAAGGAACTGTCTTGATGAGCGAGACTGTGGTGGTTTTGGGAGAGTGCTTGAAGCAAGCGTAAGAAATGGCAGTGAAGACCACAATAACAATGCCGTTACGGAGAACGCTGAGGTAAAACCAGACAATCTTGTAGCGAGGAGCGCGTCGAGTCATGTAGTCGCAGAAAAACTTTAGAGCAAAAAGAATGACGAGTGCAGGAAGACCAAAGGCCACGTCGACTTTGGTGAAGCCAATGTTTTTCCAAAAGTTGACAAAGACTTTGTAAGTCGCCTCTCTGGTGTTGATACGCTTTGCGAGACCAAACAAGCCTGGGACCTGGCCAATGATGATGGAAAAGGCAGAGCCAGTCATGAAACCCATCACAGCAGGAAGAGGAATGAACTCGAGAATGAAACCCAGACGCAGGAGACCCACGCCAGTCGAGATACCACCGCAGATAAGCGCAATAGTGACTGCGATTTCTGGGCCTTTGTCAGCGTATTCGGGGTGCTTTTCAGTCACTCTCATAATTGTTCGTGCGACCTCAAGAGACATGACGGCGACAGGGCCAATGCAGACATCTTTGGAGGTAGCAAAGAAGGAATAGATAAAGACACCGACAAACGAAGAATAGAGGCCGTATTCGGGAGAAAGAGTAGCGAGCTTAGCGTAGGACATGGCCTGAGGCACGGCGACGATGCCGACAGTGATACCAGCAATAAGATCGCCGTAGAGCCAAGTAAGGTTGTAGCGGTGGATCCAAGTCAAGATTGGAAACAGAGAAATGAAGTAGTCCACGACCCTGCTTGAAAGGTTTTTCGTGTGCTCATTGATGAAGTTCCGGACCCCAATTGTGTCCTCGTTGTACTCCAACACGGAGTCGAACTTTTCTTGCTGGCTGACGGCGATGTACTCATTAGGGCCGAGTGGCTCGTCTTTTTTGATGTGTGTAACTGTACTTTTCACAAAGTCTGCCGAGTGAGAGTACTTTTGAGCAAGAGTGCTTGCAAAAGTCATTGTAAATGTATGAAGGAGCGAAATTCAAACAACTAGCAAAACAAGGTACAAAACAAGATACTAAACAAGATGCAAAACAAGATGCAAAACAAGATGCAAAACAAGATGCAAAACAAGGGATAAAACAAAGTACAAAACGAAAATGTCAAAAAGAGATGATGAAAAGCAAACAAGGCTTGACTGCGCGAGAAGAACAGTATTTATACAAAGAGTAGCTTTTTAGAATCTCAGTCACTCTGAGCCCAGTGCCGAGACACACGGCTGGGGCAAGCCACAATGGGGGATATCGCGTGGAAAAAAAAAAAAAAAAGTCGGTTCAGGCCAATGGCCAGTTCTTGTCTGAGTAGTTTGGCTGCTATTCCGCACTCGGGAGCTGCTTCGAAACGCAGTTGTTCCGTTTTGGTACGAGTGACGACACTCGTTCTCTTTTCACTCGTTTGCACAGACACACACAGGTTTCAGGCTTAGTAGTCAAAATATATTGGCAAACGTCATGCCAAAACACACACACACACACAATACTCCCTGTTTCCAATCCTCATCAAGCCTGAAACAACAAGCACAAACCCTTCACACGACTTCCGTTCGTACGATCGTTGTCATAGCCAGCACTTTTTCACCCACTCCACGTGTGTGTGTGTGTGTGTGTGTGTGTGTGTCTAGTCAGGCCCAGCACGCCCAGGCTCTTGACGCTCTGGCGAAATGATGTCATTCCTAGTGTGATGGTGTGCTCCCACACAATGACCACGTGACTAGTTCATAATCACACGTGATCAAATGCCGGTTTTGGGCTGTTTTGGTGACTACTTGCACTGGGGCCGTTGTGTATTTCTACTGCACATATTGTGAAACATCTTGTTCTATTAATATTTGTCCTTCCAAACAATATCAAGTCGTTTCAAAGTTTCTGAAACAGTTTTCATTTGGTGTCAACTTTTTGGAGAGAGAGAGAGAGAGAGTGTGTGTGTGTGTGTATGTGTGAACAATAGAGCGACAGCCCAAACGACGCTTTTTTAATAAGCCACATATCCACAAATACCAAGGATTCTTGGCTATGACAAAACAAAAAAAAAAAAAAAAACTGTTGTTTTCCCTAGTCAACATGTTACAGCAACTGTCATGACAAAGAAGGATTCCACACACACACACACACAGTTACGCCAATCCTCAACATGGATTGTAATTCGCCCATTGTTTTCTGCCTTTGTCAATTGTGTCTCTGGTCTCGTCAGAAACGGATATTTTCAGCATTTGTCTGTGCAAATTCCCATTTGGGAAACTTGACCATATCCAGTCTGATTATTTCATTTAAACATTTATCTGGTATTGATGTTTTTTTTTTTTTTTGTTTTTTTTTTTGAATCTATACTACATGTACTGCTTTTATGGCTGTTCTCGACGGCTTTGATTTACATGTATGGAACTTTAGTCAATTTTGCCGGAAAAACGCAAACAGATGGAAACAAAAAAGCCACTTTTAATTTGCAATTTCAAAGATAAGTGATTCGGCTAGAGGTTGTTATTCGATTCCATTTTATTTCGCTTGGGCTTTTTTTTTTTTTGGACTTGTGGCTTTTTCACATCCAAAAAAATTTTGAATCACAGTCACAGGTAAGAAATGAACACAAAAATAAAAAAAATAAAACAGATATATCGTTTGACGGATATCAGCGATAAAAAACATGAGATTCTTATAGGTTTGTAGCCCGACAATACTGTGCTTCTGCTTGTTTTGGTACAGCCATTCACATGCATTCAAACTCTTGATCCCTTTTGATCGCAGCCACAGTTTTTTCCCCATTCACAATTGTAAACCAAAAAAAAGACAAACAAAAATTAAAAGAGAAATACAATGAAACAAGTATTGGACATACTGTTTTGCATTTCTTTTCATTTCCTCTTGTTTCTGTATTATATCACAAGCTGAAGAAAAAAGAAAATGATACAGATCCGACAGACTCACACGCAAGAATCGCTACTAGTAGCCAATGGTATATACTATGTGCATACTACCTAATGCCAATCTTTATTAGCTATACAAAATCATCAATTTATCACTGTGGCGTTCCATCACACTGTGGCTAGCCCACGCGACTTGACTATTTCCCGGGCACAAACAAAAAAGACCCATCCAATCCAATGCCTTTTTCCTTTTTTTTTTTTGCCTATTCCCTTTGATCCCATTTGTTTCCCTTTATTCCATTAATCCCTTTTCTTTTCCTTCCGCTTTTTTAGGTTTTAGCTGATTGTGTTTTGCATTGTTCATTGACTCATTTGGTTTGGCTTTTTTTTTTTTTTTTTTTTTTTTTTTTTTTTTTTCGGGATAATATGCACACCCTTTCTACTCGTTTTTACTTTTTTCTGAGAAATATATACTTGCCATACTTTATTTTCATTATCCGGGTTTCCGTTTCTTACTTGGAAAGGACGGGAAATAAACAAATGATCATCATCATCAGGAAATTGTAGCAGGAGTTGCAGTAGAAATGGAAATGGAGAACGGCAAATCAAAGTGGCCATGGAAAGGCAATGGAGAAGGAAATCGCAATAGTAGGAGCGGCAAAGGGAAATGAAACCCATAGTAGCTAAAAACAAGACCATATCTGAATTTGTAAACTCGTAAGCCCGTAAACGTCTGTACAGTTCTTGTTTGATAATTGAGTCACAATGTGTATACACACACAGTGCTGGAGTAAATATTACTGCATTTTCTTCAGCGAATTTTTTTTTTTGACAAATGTAAACACATGCACACATTATTCAACACTTTTTTGATATCTTCTCCTTGACCTGTTAGTTTTTTCTCTCATCTTGACAGACACTTTATCTCTCTATTCTAATCCAAGTAATACCATTATTGCCTTCTTTTTGCAAACTTCTTACTTAGGTAAACGTAATTCGAATCTATTTGGCTTTTTTTGCTTGACATAGGATTTTTTGTTCTGTTTGGATTTTTAGTAAACCGTTTTTTTTGAAAAAAAAATATATATATCAAACGAGATGATGATTGTGGTGCTGAGTTGAAAAAAAAACCCCCCTCCATTTGGTAGTGAAGCGTGGACACAAGTTTCCAATTTTGAAACGAAAAATCTCAATTTCTCAATAAAAAAATGCCAGTTTCTAAACGGAAAATACGTCTTCTCAGTGAGAAACCCAATCCAAAAATAATTTTTCCTCAAGGGTTAGGGCTTAAAATATATTAACTGGGTCACTTCTTTATTGATATTTTTTATTTTGTAGTTTTTTTTCTAAAAGCTGCCACGCGCCCCAGTTCCAAAGAAATCCAATTAGCCCACATACTGTCTCCACAAGCATCATTTGTCCCAGTGCAAACATTAATCTACACATCACCTGGAAAATCCACCAGCAAACAATGAACCCGCATCCAAACAATAACGACCCAAATAACCAAATGGTCGATCCCGTCGCGCTGCCCAAAATATTCATACCTCCATGCTTCGTCGACCAGCCAGAAATCCTTACAAACTGGCGTTACGAGTACCGTCAACAGGCACAAAAAATTGATACCCACTTATTCCTAGGTCCGTTGAGCATAGTGAAAGACGCCGAGTTTCTTGCTAAAAACAATATCCACGTTCTTATCTCAGTCGCAGACGTACGAACAGTTCCTGCAGTTATTAAACATAAATACCAACCAAGCGGGCAGTTTAAGTGCTTGTCTTTTGATCCAGGCAACAGATTCTTGAATCCAATGCGCTTAGTTTCTCAGCTGATGCAGGTTTGCGGAGAGATTGAAGATGCCGAAAAAACGCACAACGTCAGCGTCCTTCTATACTGTGAAACTGGCAACAATTCGTCGGCTCTTGCTGCTGCCGCTTATATGATTTACAAATACGACTACGGCATCATCAAGGCTGTGCAACAGGTCCAATCGTCTCGGTTCTGCACCGATTTTGACGACACCGCGCGGTATAATTTGCAAACTTTTGAGGGCATTTGTAAAGCTCAAAAGCCAATCGAGCAAATGCCAAGGGCAGTGTCCAAAAAGTCAAGAGGAAGGGAAGAAGATGAAGATGAAGAAGAACAAATGAACAGCATGTATAAAAATAGACAGCAGGAGGTCAACAAACGATAATACATCGCATAAAGTCTTAACAGAAGAACTGAAAGCCTTGTTTTGTTTTTTTTTCTTTTCAAACAACGCACCATGTCAGACTCGCTCGGCTGGCAAAACCTGCTAGCAAGCGGTAGATTGTCATAAAATGGTGAGGCAGAATGTCTCATTATTCGGAATACTAGCGTTAAAAGACAATACAAATTATTGATTGTGGAATATAATGTCCAAAACAAGAACCAGGCTTCCGATGTTTAGATATATCATATAATCGAACCAAAAGAAGGAAATTATTTTTTTTTTTTAAAAAAAGAGAGCTTTAAGATAGTATTATAAACGAGCCAATGGGAGTTTTTTTTTTTTTACATAAAAAAGCCAAAACAAAATGGCAATGAAAAGTTAGAAACAAAAAAAAAAAGCATCAAAAGAATTTGACAAAATCCATAGATAATGAAATGGAGTCTAGTTTTGAAAAACAGCGAAAGAATATCAATGATTCCAAGAATAATGAGAGCAAGCCATTGATAGAGCGTAAGCTCTCATTCATAAGTAATCAACTTAATCGAATTGACCAAGGATTAAATGTACTCAAACACAAGGTAATTGCCATGGCAAATGAACGGAAAAACCGAAAAAACCTAGATGAAATGGGAAAAATAATTCAAATGTTCCTTTAGATATATGTGAACAACCGATAATGAAACTAGAGCAAATACTGAGATATACTGATGGACCTGAACAATCTGAATACAAATTATACTACAACAATACCCCCAATGAATATACACTCAGCAGCTGCAAAACCTGTGAGACTGTGAAGACCCAAATTGAACAAAATCAACATTAATGACACTTGAGTGCAGCCAACACCACTAAAAACCAAAACCTCTTGTTACAAATTTTGCACTATACTACCAGATGTCATTCAAAAAGTTGACGGTTGCGATATTAGAGGGAAAGTGAGCGCTATTTTTGGGAAGACTGTAAAAGTAAAATTCAAACAAAAGTCAAAATATAAAATATAATTAACACCAACTATCTGACAGGCTCAAAAAGCATAGCAGATTACAACTTCACTTCTTTTTTAAAAAAAGGACAAATTAAGCAGTCGTTGTTTTCTATTAAACTCCCTTTCTTTCATTTTGTTGTAAATAACATACCTCATTTTTTGACTTTCAGTTATACAAAATTGTGATTTTCTGAATTGTAAATTACAGAACCTGGCAGGTTTATCCAAGTCTGAATCGGAAATTTCGCACCAAAATTCAAACTTTTCCTCAGTGGTTAGGGTAACAATAAACCCAAAATAGATTTTTCAATTTGATAATCTTGGTTTAAAAAAAGGCCAATCAAACAGTAAAAGCGTAATCTTTAAACAGATATCAAAGCAAGGATAATATATTAATTATAGGCCAAGACCAAATTTCTGTAGAAAAAGCTTCTATGAGCATATTCTTCGATACACTTTTGGCCTATTAGCACGGCTTTCCATCAGTTATACTTTGTCCAAGCCTGAAGGTCCTTCAAGCAACAACCAATCGAAATTTCGTGACCATGAAGGCAATGGAAAATCAAAAATGATCATAATTGGCTGTAATAGTTGTCTTTTGATTCTACACAAGTTTTAAAAAATTTTGAAAGCTGGTCCAGATAAAACCTTTCCTGAAAAAAACAGTCAATTTGTAAATGTTGGAATCAAATGTTGGAATAGTTTAGAGCCTAGAAAGCTTGGAAACCACAAGTACGCGGGCCACTATATGCCAATGGTGACTAAACTTTGAACCTCCAACCCTATAGTATTTACACTTAACCTCTTTCAAATTGTTTTTTGGACTCACATTAATATTGCCTATCGCAAATATCTTTCTTTCTCTAAATATGAGAGCCAAATAATGGCAGCCTAAAAAGCGATCAAATTCACACATATATATTATCACATGACGATTTCACTGCAAATTCAACCAACATCACGACAGATGTCTAAACTACGCTTCGATAAGTCGCCATTTTCTGGTTCGCGCTAATCTTAGTTTTCAAGTTTTCCTGCGTGTTAATCTTGGCCTTAGTCCACAAGCAGAAGGGAAATGGCACGAATCAATCCATACTTTGACATCACTTGTGGTTGTTCTCTTGAAAGAGCCTCAACTGTTTTTTCAGACTCTGAAAAAACCAACAACGCACTCAAGCATACTCGTAATAATTCAGCGTTTGATTCTTTAATTCGTGGAAGCTCGCGTCTTGATTTAACCTGGCGTGGCGGACTAGTACTAATACAATTGCATGGTTGTGTACTGTCTGATACTCAAGTAAGAGCGCTAATTGGTAACTTGGCGACTCTAGGTAAAACCGTTTACTTAAAAGCTGTCGAACTTTTTAGAAAACACCCAACTTCATAGTGTTGTTGCTAAAACTTATGGCTAGTTATTGGAAACGCTGCAAATTTAATGAAACCAAACTAAATGACTGATGCAAGCTTGCACGATTATCTACGGCTCACGCTAATGAAAGCGTAGCAATGCCGGCACCAGTTTTGGAAACATCCTTTTCCAGCTCTGGTATAAAACTCGATACATCAGCCAGTAAACAGAACAAGACCCGTGAACCAATTAGTATGCTGGCTGAGACCGACTAATCAGGCACCACATGAGAGTGCAACAAGTAAACCAGTTAATGGACAAACTAAGACTAAGTCAACTAGTACATAGACCGAGGTCAATAGGCTGACTAGTTCTAAGACTGATATCGAAGCACATTCTGCCTCCAACAATGGAAATGATGAATGCGACAAGATAGATGAATCGGGACCAATGAGATGGTTTATAGACAAGTTGATTTAGATTCAAACCTGGTTCCTTTTGCCTACGAGATATACATTTTTTGGATTATCAACTGATCGTTAAAGACACTATAGTGTATATACGAGATATACCCAGAGGAAGCGTGGAAATAATTAAGAAAAAAATCTTTTTTATTACCAATTATAATATATTTAATTGTAAAACCGTATCCCAAGTACAAAATAAAAATAAAAAAAACAGAAAAATATTAAAACGATGAAAGCCCAAAAAAAGAAAAATCAATCTATGTATATGTGCGAATAAAAAAGCGATGGATGGAGCAGTGTCTCGATAGTGCGTGTTCCTCTGTGTAACCTGTTTAGTTTTTGATTTTTTGATAATTTTTTTTTTTTTTAGCCAGTGCAGGATTTTTTTTCCAATGCTGTAGGGATTGATTCAGGTGTTTGAATCAGGATTAAGCAAAAACAAAATAGAAAGAAAAAAAAGAAAAAAACACAAACATCCATGGCTATTACTGATTTGCAGTGACGAAAAGAAGCGAAAAGAAAAAAGAGAAATCACCAAAGCGTTGGCGACTAACTGAAGAAGGAGTATCTAAAAGATAGTGTTTTAGACGACATCAACCTTGGCAATAAGCTCTTTTTTAGATCTCCAGTTCGCCAGGGCACCCATGAGGGAAGTAAATAGCCATAAGACTGCTAGAATGATTTGCATGATGAACACGGATCGGGTTTGGACACATCTATCAGCGGTAAATGGGTTAAAAGATCCCCATTTACAAGTCAATTGACCTCCAACACCATCATAGAACCAAAAGAAAGACACGACGAAACCAACGGCAACTCCCAAATCCCACAAAAAGTAGAGCTTGTGCTCATATCTGAAACAGTAGATGATTTGAGTGAGAATGGCGAAAACGCCAGCGACAAGAGAAAAAACAAAGTGAGAAGGAACACGCTGGTTGTTTTGATGGAAAAGTTGGATAAAGTATGCTAATATTCCGACAGTGACGCCTTCAAAGAAGATTTGGACAAGACGAACCACAAAAATGAAAAGATTGACTGTAGTGATTTTGCGGATGTATTTGACAGAAGCATTTTGAAGAGGAAATCTCCAACCCTCTCTCTTGAAAGGAGTCCATTCGTTAACTTTTCCCATTGTGATGCTGCTTAGCTTATTAGAAGTAAGTGAGGATGTATAAGTAGAGGTTTAATTAAATGATTAGTAGCTAAAAGTTAGTAAAAAAAAAAAAAGAACTGAATTCAGTGATTTGTGCCCAGGTGATAATTTCTGTTGAACGTTAATAAGTGAAAATAATAGAGGGATAAGGCAAGGTGAAGAAACAAGTAAATCTAGCGGGATTCTCGAGTATTTATACGAAAAGAAAAAAAGCATGTGTGCGGCGACTTTGCACTGTCTAGATCGTGAATCATTGGTGTAGCAACGCTCAATGCTGGGGTCTTGGTGCATGGTCGTATTAGAATTGACCCAATCGTCCGATTTTTCTTTGGCATCCCTTCACTATTGTCCATTTACCATTTATGCTCAGTTTTTTCAGCTATATTACCTTTATATCTCTGTTTGATTGTTTCTATCTCTTTTCTGGACTATTGATATTTGGTTGTTCAAATTCCAATTTGTTCTTGTTCACTCTTTGCTATATGTTTGTTCCTTTTTTCTTTTAATCTCTGGTGTTTTTTTTTTTTCCTTTCGTAGGCTTATTCAATATATGTAAATTCGAATGGCTGGTTTAGCATTTTTCTTTTCCACTTTCTATACACTTTATTTTGGATGTGTGTCGTTAATGTCCCTGCACCTATACGGCTGCTACACGGCTGAGCCTAGTTTTGAAGAAACAATACTTGGCGTCTAAAACTTGAAAATCAAAACAAATGGGTTCCCAAATAAGAACACCTCTCGAAGAAAGCAGATGGAAAAACCTCAACATTTATTGTAATCCAAGTAAAAAGAGTATGAGCTTTGACACTAGTTGTTATATTTCAAAACTTGGTAACTTAACTCTTAAGTTTCGTTACAGTTTAGTTTTGAGAAATGTGCTTCATCGTTCTCTGGTTCAGTAGCCGAAAAGCATAAAATAATTATGACTTGGTATTTCCAGATTGAACCAGCATAGACCTGCTATCGGAGAAAAACTCTCCTTTTTTTTTACTTCGTAGGTGTCTGCTAATCCACTTTATGTAATGATTTGCTTACTCGCTAGTGTATCAAGTTTCAACCCATGCTTAAAATATTTGGAATACGAGTTTCAATTTCAACTAAATAGTTGCCAATGAATCAACATCTTAAAACCAAATTGTTTGTACTTTGTTTCTTGTTGATATCTATTCAAACACCCAAAAACATGTTGCTTCACAAAGTCATTTCACCACTCTTTCATGCTCCTTGTACCATCCATGCTTTACCTATGATCTTAACTTTCCTTCTAGGAAGGCTGGCTCGTCCTTGTTGAAAATGCATGCACAAGCACTCCCTTTTCGTTAGCCGTCTTTTTTTTTTTTTTTTCTAGCCCGCCACGTCCATTTTTTATTTCACATACACGGCTGTTAACCCCAATACAGCAGTTTGGTTTGGCCCTTGTACCCTTTTTTCTCCTGAATTTACAACTAACCAGTTTCTCAAGTTTTCCAAAATATATTTTGATACTGAATAAATAAGTAATCATATTTACATAAATGTTTGTCCTTAGCAAGTGAAGTCATTGTTTCAAGTGGCTTGAAGGGCTTTAAAATTAGCAGCAGCACGACAATTTTTTATCCCCTACACTTGTTATTTTTGCTTCGCTTGGTGTCTTTTTTGGTAAATCATTCGGCAATTATTCAATCAACCCAATATTGTGGAAAACTAAAGAAAAGGGCCCATAACGGCTGCATTTCCCAGTATATGCACCTCTCGAAAACCAACCCTATTCCTAATGGTTTTAGATCCTCTCCTTTAAACTGGTGTAAATATATACATATTTGCATCACAAGGTTTTGCAAGTTTATATTTAGTATCATGCTTTTTTTCAATAAAATAATATTAATTGGACCCATGTATCTAGAATCACTTCATTCAAAAGTGCATGGCAATTTTGTACGACTGATTTATTTGAAAAACTACAAATTTTCTATTTGGAAATATCACTTACAATGGTAAATTAGTGCCTACCAAAGAAAAAAAAAAAAATTATGAATTAAAAAAAATCTGGTACCATTATATTGTTAAGTTCGCTTCCTATCTATAAACCCATCTAGTCTTTCCTTAAGCTTCAACACTGTCGACTTTAGTTTTCCGTTTTCTTCAGTCAGGTTTTCAATAATTTGCTTTGACTCGCGCATTCTTCTGCGCTCCAAAGTTTGGATATTTGTTTTCAATTCTCCCAAACTTTCCTTTAGCACCTCCTGCTGCCGCCCAAATGTATCGTAATATGCTTCTAATGCCAGTGAAGTTTCAGTCAGTTGGGCGCGCAAAGATGCGTTTTCCAAGGCCAAGTCCACGTTGTCGGTATGTTCAAGAGAATGAGTTTGTCCAGAGCCTATTGGACCTTTACTATTACCACCTGTTGCGGAGGAATGGGAGTTATCAAACCTGTGAGTGTTACTGAAAGAATGGGCAGGCTTGGAAAGCGTAGTGGATGATGATGAAAATCCCAAATATCTTTTGTTGGAAGGGTTCGAATGAGAAGAAAAATGATCAGATCCAACAACGTAAAAGCTATCAGTTGGGCCAACTGACTCTCCCATGACCGACGAAGCTGGGTGTGCAACTGAAGAAAAAGAATCTGAATCAGAGGACGATGATGAGGAAGAAGTGGAAGTAGAAGAGGCTAACAACATGTTGGAATCAATTGAAGAGATCATATTAGACGGGTTACTAGAAGACATTATTCCTTGCGACTTAAGATTTGAGACAATCTGCTTTGCCGAAATTTCAGTGTTATCATCTTTGGATTTTGATGCTTTTCGCAACGGCTGATTTTTGGAGTATGCCAAACGCACCTTGTCTATATCTCTTGTCTGGGTATAGGTTTTAGATACGATTTTGGTAATTGAAGAATAAAATCTGAAAAAAGGATCGTCTTCTGGCCTCATATGCCCAGAAGTTGATAAATGTTTTGATATTTGCCTGTCTTTACCAGGACTAAGCTCACTTCTGTTCGACGTCGATGACTTTAAACTATCGAAACTTGATAACTGAGGTTCTTCTGAGATAGAGCTTATTCGTCTTCCACTTTTTGTAATTCCGCCAGAAGTAATATTTGAGTAACTACTTGGGATTTTAGAAGTCATCTGTTTTTTGCCACGCGCAGACGCTAACGGGTCTGTCAAGGTATCAGAACGAATAGGGTTTTTAGTGAAACCAGCATTGGTGCTTTTCGCATTACTACCTGAGACTAGTGAAGAAGTCGGCGAAGTTGAGGAAGGTGGCTTGGGAAGGGTAATGTGATTAGACTTGTTTCCTAAAAAAGTCGCATTGGCATCAGCCTGGGCTTTTAAAAGTTGAATTGTTCTGAGAGCCTAATGAAATTATAATATGTTAGTAAGTTTGATTTGGCTTAGAAAATTCTTGCTTACACACAATCCAGTATAGAAACTCTATTTCAAGATAGTCAAAACAGTATTGGGAAAGAAATTTTTGAAAATGCACTTACCTCAGGGCTCGCAGTGAGTTCTGAAGCTTCCTCATACTTGGCGACTGCTTGTGAATAAAAATCAGCAGCTTTTAAGTAATCATAGCGCTGGATTTCCAAATCAGCTTTGGATGTCAGAATATAAGCCTGCTCGAGGGGAGAAGAGTCCATTTGTCGAAATAATCATTTAGTATTGGGGTAAAAATCAAATTTGAGTAAAAAAAAAAAAAAAAAAAGCGTTAGTAGAAAACGTAAGGGCAAGTAATAACAAGTTTCTGGGGTAGTATTCTTAAGCAGATAAAGGTACGATAAATTTGAGACTGCTCAGCGTATTTATGAAACCCATAATCAAATGACTTACAACTGATAGTTGTATGACATGGTGTGTAATTAATGGTGCGGCATATCAGTTGTTGTTGGACTTATCCAAATGTTTCGCTTTTATTATATTTTTCATTTTTTGTCTACAATGATAATTCTTTAAAGATTATTTTTTTTTTCTATATATTTACATTTATATTCATTTCCCAATACTTTGAGCATACAATATTTGCTCGAACCTGTGAAGCTTAAAAGAGTTGCTTAGTTTTGCAACCAAGACATATCCTGGATCTAACTTCTTTTAATCATCAACAGGCTGCTTTGTTGTCAACGCCCACATCACCAGTTTCTGAACTTACTTACTTTTCTCTTTAAACCAGCAAGACCTATAATCAAATAATACCCAACTGCATTTCAACAAGTTAGATACTCATTATAATCTGTTAATATTCATTTTGACCAGTGTTGTTTTCTATACTTTGGCAAATTCAGGAAAGTCCAATATCATCATTTTAGCTGAATCAAAATTACCACAGCTCAAGTATTTCAGTTGATTCACTATAAGAACATTATTTTTTCTACTCGACAAACTTTTATTTATTCGATGAATTTGCTAAACATTTTCCTATTAATATGAAAATTGAACTCTCTCAAACCCTTACTTCTACCTTCTCTCGTCAAGAGTTTTGGGATCATCTCAAAGTTATTTCATCAACATCCCTTCAATCTGCTTCGAAATTTGAACAAACAATATCTGATTATATAAAATGTGTAAGCGCATCACTAAACTCACACTTAGAAAGCGATGAAGACCTTACTCGTTGTTCCTATCTTTTTATTCAGTCAAATGCGTTTTCACGAAATAAGGCGTATGCCCGCCGAAAAATCATATCTACATTTATACAAAATACAAGTCAGTATTCAATATTGACGATTTTAGGCGCTATTTTGCTGCTAGATGGGCGGCATAATGATACGACCTTTGAAATGATGGAAGAAGAAGATGCGATGCCTGTTCTGATCAGCACGATTCGCACTGCTCGCAGCCATTCCGTTCGCTTACACCGCATTTTTCTTGAGCTGTTGTACGAAATGTGCAGAATTCAAAAGCTCACAATTGCTGATTTAGCATTGATAGACAGCGATTTCGTCAACTATTTGTTTGGAACTATTGAAAGCAAATTTGGCTATGATTATGACCCATATAGCTTTGCTGTCGTTAAAGTTTTCCTGGCCTTAAACGAGCAGTTCATGGTTGCAGCCTATGAAAACCCTAAAGTCACCAACTCTATCCAAACTAATGCAAAAGATACCAATCACGAAAATATATCAAGCGAAGGCTCTGCTGACCAGCAAGGAGCGGGCACAAATGGTAAGTTCGCAGACCATGATGAAGCTAGTCTCAGTGAAAGTTTATCAGTAGCTAGCATTGATGATTTGAAGCCTGAGCCTATGTCTTCTCAACAAAACTCAACTCCAGCGAGATTTGAAAATATTGTTTTTAAAACTTTGGTTCAACACAAGGACAAATACCGCGCCTTTGGTGAAAATATAGTATTCTTGCTGAATCGCAGTCCTGACAATAATTTACAACTTATGGTTTTGAAACTTTTATACCTTATTTTTACCACTCCAGCCACATATGAATACTTATACCTTAACGATCTCAAAGTAATTGTGGATGTTTTTATTCGTGAGCTATACAACTTGCCTGTAGAAGAAGAAAATCTTATTCACACGTATTTAAGAGTGTTACATCCACTACTTTTACACACCGAACTGAGAAATGAAAAGTATAAACGCGAAGAAATAGTAGGACTTTTGGAAGGAATGAGTGATGATGCTGATAGATCTTGTGTCATTATTGGCGAAACTACCCAGCGCCTTGCATATCGTTGCTTGTTTGTAGATTGGCTCTCAGCTCCAGTTCCAAAGATCCGCAAACATACAACTCTTCAGGATTCTTTGAGGACGAGTCACGGAAATTCCAGCGTTCCTTTATTATCGATGAAACTTAAACCACATACATTTGATGGAGTTTTTAGTAGCAAGCACAAACATAGCAACTCTCATGTTGAATCTTCAAATTCAAAACTATTTGTTATTGAAACGAAAAACATACCAAAAGTTTCGAAATCTGCTTCTATACAAACTCTGCCACAGCAACAGAAAGACCAGACGGCTTCAGCAAACCAAGAACAAGAATCAATCAATAGCACTAGCCAAAGTAGCAGAAGTAGTGCATCTTATGACCAGGAGCAAGAAACCGAAGACACCATTTTAACACCCATTTCAACAGTATCTACATCTTTTTCGGATAAGTCATCTGGCAAGGTTGAGTCGGAAAAGCAAGACCTCAAAAAATCTACCAGTTTTGATTCTTTGAATTGTCCTGAGACAAATTCTTCAGTTTTATGTGCTGATGAATACTCAAACTCTCCTTTTAGCAATCCTTCTTCTACTAACAGTACTACCACTTCTTTGCATGAGGTTTATTCGTCCCCAATATTTGGATCAGATGGAACAGCTTTGGTTTTTGGAAAGAAACTTCCGCCGCTTCCGTCTCCTCCTCCTGCTCCTCCATCTAGAACCAAGGCATTACAAAAGCCCAGGGCTGCTTCAACTAATAGGCCCAAACCACCACCACCTCCTCCTTCGTCATCTCTTGAATACGCTCACCCCGTTTCTCCTGACCCTTTGAGTACCATCAAAGATGTAACTCATAAAGCTAGTCTACTGCCTCCGCCTCCCCCAGCTCATCGACTGAAACATTCAAATTCCTCAGAGCATTTAAAAATTTCTGACTTAATGAGCCTGCCACTGTTAGACAAAAATACAGCAATTTCAGCATCTTTATTAACAAATCAGCGACGAGAGTCGTCTCCCATTGTGCAACCACTGCAAAGACCTCCCTTTAGGTCCTTTCATTCATCATGCTCCTCAACAGCATCTAGCGAATCACGCACACTTGAAAATACCCCATGTCCTTCACCTCTACCTCCAGTTGCTCCGCCCTCTAGGGGAAAGGTTAATGCAAACAAGCTTGATGCTAAAGTTCGCACAACCAGTTCGCAGTTACCGCCACCTCCTCCACCCTCAAGGCTTCATTCTCCAAAAACCTCTGCCATCGGAATGTCAATTCGAAATTCTAGTGTTTCTGACCTTGCTACGTCACGGGTTTTGCCAAAAAAGTCAGCAGATACTTGTTTGAGTAGGAAAGAAAGTGTCAACGAGAAAAGAGACCTTAGTGATTTAAGCAATGACGATGACGAATTCTTGTCAGACATCACGGATGATTCTTGGCTTTCTGACGGCGAGGTTGTCGAAGACATTATAGAGGAAAATGACATGAGCGAAGTGGGAACTGCAGTCGCTTGCTAGCTCACAGCTAAAAAACAAAATCCAAAATCAATGGTTAGGCTAGAGGCTACAAGCAGTTAATGACCTTTTATTATAACAGTAATACCTTTTATTATGGATTTCAACACCCAAGGCACACATAGTATGCTGAATATATCATACCCGTGAACTTTTGAAGCATGCACTTATTTATTTTTTGTTTTTGTTTTTTCTTTCGGTTATTATTCTAATTTTTAATTTTTATAATGAGGCTACTAATTGTTTAAGCCATAAATACCTTTCAAAATGATACCTGGATTAGTATTCCTTAGAAAATAGCGAGATTGCAATCTATGAACAAAGACAAGTGCATGGTTAGCAGTATCGTTTGCACGTTTAGTATTTTTTTAAAATTATCTAAATAATATTCTACATGGTTATTTGTCTTTTCGAGGTTTTCAATAAACTCGAGGAATAATTTTAAATCATTAAGGTTTTTTAAACAACGAAAAACTCGATTTTGGCATTTAATTTAGCTAAAACTCAAATAATGGCTTCTTGTTGTTTTAAAACAATTGTATAATACAACAAGAACTGTACATTTGTTTATTAAAGTATTGTTACAAGAGAAGAAAATAAAAATAGCATATAGCCCTATATTTTACCAAGCTTTGCAACCTTTCTTTTTTTTTGGGTTCAAAGGTTTATTATTAGCTTTTATCAAGGCTTTAAGTTGTACTTGTTTTGCCTTTATTTTTCTTTGGCAATGATGTGAGAAAGGATGGTAAAGGAATAGACGGCAGCGGCCTTTTTTTCTTGATTCCAAAATGCGAGCTGTCGCTAGCGCTCGTCTTCAACAGTTCATGTTCTTGGACAGATTTTGAAGTGCTGTGTAAGGAGGAGCGTATGGGCCGATGTAGTGAAAAAGGTGCCGGGCTAGAGTATCTATTGCTGGACTTGGCCGGATTTTCGGAGCTGTCACTTTTGCTGAAACTTTGTGTGAAAGTAGAGTCTTTTAAATTGGAAGGGTTTCCAGAACTTTGAGGATATGAAGGAATATACAAATTGTGTTTGACGGATGGTAAACTTGCTGAACGGTTAGGGCTCATGTATCTGGTATCAGTATTTGATGATTGAGAGCTATGAATAGCTGGGTCGTCCTGTACCCAAGTTTTAGAGCCAGAAACAGGTACTGCATTCAAAGAGTTTGAAGGTTTAAAGTTTGGGCTAGTAACTGTATCGTTTTTGTTCAATCTGTTAGTGTTGATCCGGGAGTCAATGCTGCTACAAGATGAGATATTGTTTTGACTAATTGGCTTGGCGTCAATTATATGGCTGAATTTTTCACTTCTGCGTATTTTTAACGCTTCTTCTTCAAATTGGGATTGAGAATCACTATTGAGTGCTATTGATGATTCTTCGCTGAAGGATAATGCAGCTGAAAGGCGTGAATGAGATGGCCTAGAAAATGTACATATTTTTGGTGATTGTAGTGGTGACTTTAGTGATTTTTTGTCACCTGGATCTGATCTAAAGAGACCAGAATTGTCATTCGTTTGAGTGCAAGATGTTTTAACTAGTTTTATTGAACTTGATGTGTTTGATGCTTGATCTACACGGGGAGGGCTATCAAACATTCCGCTTTCATATTTGCTTGAATAAATGTTGTTTTCAACTAGATTTGGATTGAAATTGTGTGGTAGCCGTGATGGAGAGATGGCTGCTAGTCGATTAGGATATGAACTATGATGAGGAATAGCTGAGGTGGTATCATTATCATCCTTTCCCGAAAAGCTTTTGCTGTGAGTTGCGAAATCATTGTCAGAATTAATAAGCCTGGTCCCCGAGTGTATCCTCGCATTATCATCGGAAAACAAGTTGACCGAAAACACTTTTGAAGCACTGACTGAACAGCTTAGGGTATTTGTATCTTTGTATTTATATGACAGTGCTCGAAAAGTTTTTCGAAACCGAGTATATCTATTTTGCAACGCGCTTTCTGAGTTCTTTTTTGACCATTGTAAAACATTTTTTTCTAATGTTCGCATTTCATCACTTATCAAACCAGTCTCAGAATCGAAAAAGCTAGGGAGCTGATACATTAGCTCTGATCGAAAGTCTGGAGAAACTTTCATCATGTCAAGCTCCATTCTTCCAATTGGAGATTTCCACATTCTATTGTATAACTCAAAGAATTCGGCAGAGTATCGATCTTGCAAATAAACATTATGCAAAAACTTTTTGTAATCATTAGAACGCATTTTCATAGAATATGATTTCTTTAACAAAGCTGCTAATTTCAGGCTAGCAACCTCTTTTTTAACGCTATCATGTTCCCATAGTTTTGAAGGAACTGTAGAGGACAGAGCTTGGAGAAACTGGTCTTCTGATAAACCACCACTGTCATTATGTTTGTGAATATAATTGCAAAACTCTATGAAATATGTCAGTGGATCTGATCCAAACAAATAAGGATCAGATGGTTCAAAAGGGTGAGAGGTTGCCAACTGATTTGGAGATGCAGAAAACTTGTAATTCTCAAACAGATCAAACTGGTACAAGTATGGGAAAGCATAATCAATAAAGCCACAATCTGAGCTGTAAACTGAGCATGTTGAGACAGAAACACCATCACTTTGGCGACAGTTTTTTGTTTTAGATTGATTGATATGGTCGCCATTCGCATTTGACCATTTTTCATGACTTGGCTTTGGATTTGTTGAAAGACAAGGTGTGTCAACCGGGGTTTCCCCAGCTTCAGCTTTTTCAGTTATTTCATGATTAAAGCCACTGGTTTTTGAGTTGCACTTTCTACTGTTAATTCCAGTTGTATTAATATTAATCGCTGTTTTCTCTTCATTTTTGCAGCGTTCATTCACCTTGGAGGAATTATAGTTGCAAGGGGTCGGTACTGTGTTCCTAGTACATTCATTTACGCAACTAGGGCACATGCATGCATGACATTGACAACCACCATACTGCTTGTCAACATTTTCTAATTTCTCGGGTTTTTCTGCGTTTTCGTTTAAAATCAGATTGACAGAATAATTTTTGTGACTGGAACTGCCGTTAATGACAAAATAGCTGATAATTGAGTCTTTAAGCTTTTTGTGATCAGTGATTGTTGATGATAAACTGTCTTCAATGCTGGCTCTGTTGGATAACCGTCCCAGTACAAATGTCACCAAAAGGATAAGAACTGATACTGCGGCCAACAATAAATCAAGCTCGATCATATCATAAAGATACAAGATAAGTTATTGAAAAGAAAGGCAAAGAATAACAAATAGAAAAATCAAAATGAACAAGAAATGAGAGAAAATAGAAACGAAAATGTATAGGTGAACAGAAAGAGAATAGAAGTGAAAAAGAAATTGAAACAAAAAAAATATATTAAAAATCAAAAAGAAAAAAAAAAAAAAAACTATTCAGCAATATCTGAAAGTTTGTAATTTAGTTTTAGTGCGGACAATTATAATTCTCAAAGACAAAGACATCTAGATTATCCGCCAAACCTTGTATATTTATTTTTAGCTGTAACTCATTCAACGAAACAGTAAGGCAAAAAAGCGCTTCGAGGCAACACATGATAAGTTATAGCTGGCATCAATCAGCAGCTCGACGCAATTAAAACAGGCACAAGGTAGTCTTTTTTTGGTTGTTTGCACTCAATAAATTTCAAAGTATGTGTTCTGTTATTGCGATCAATACTTTATTCATTCAATCTATAAAAAATCAAACATGTTATTTACAAAAAATAAGACATTGATAATATCACAAGTCAACACTTCAAAATTAATGCAAAATCAATACAAGGATAAAAATGAAAATGAAAATAAAATACATACAGAATAAAACCACATATACCCACTATTTTGAGTTAACAAACATCGTCTAACGCTCTGGATCAGAAAGCCTGAAAATCTTGACATCGTTTTTGTTCACATTGATATCCGCCATATTATTAGGCGTGATGAAAATTGTTTGTCCATTCTTCATTTCTGAAATACCTTTAATCATGAGCTTCATACTCACTTTACGGTTAACTTCGTCCATGAAAACATCAAACTCGTCAAGACCACGGATGTTGCATGACATAACACTCCAGACAGAAAGCAAAAGAGCGATTTGGGAAAAGGATTTTTCACCACCAGACAAGGAACGAGTATCACGTTGGGCAGAGGCACCGCCTTTAGTCTTGGGTGCACACTTGATGGTCATGATCTTGCGTTCGTGATCAATATCAAGCTGACCTTCAAAATCACGCTGCTTGAGAATATGCTGAAACTCTTGACAAATTCTAGTTGTAGTGTATCGTAAAATCTGTTCATATCGCTTTTCTCTGTGTACCAACATTTCGCGAATGTTTCCGTTCGCAGTATTGACTGAAACAAACTGCTTCTTAGCTTTCTTTAACGCATCCGCAGCTTTAATAACATCTTTGCTGACATCTTCAAATGATCGATCTCCATACTGTTGCTCAGCAGCCTTCAATCTTGAGGAAAGATTCTTATGATTCGCTGTCAATACGGTCATGTCTTCCTGTACCTTCATATAATCAGTTCCCGTTCTCCTTGCCGCTTCTAAACTTTCTTGAGCCTCATATGTCAATTTATTCAAAAACTCCTGCATTTTGGCCTCAGAAGCCTTCAAATCAGTTATATACTTCAAGTCGCCCTTTTCACGCTCAAGCATTTGGAGCTCTTCTTCTATCTTTTGCAGTCTCCCGATCACATCATACTCGGCATTTTGGCTTTGAACCACGGCCTGTTTGGCTTGTATGGCGAAACCAGAAGCGTCAGTCATATCCTTATCGGTTCTTTCCTTTTCTTCGTATGCAGATTTCAACTGTGCCTGCTGAGTGTGCAATCGTTCCTTAGCCTCCGACACTTGTACTCGAAGAGACTCAATTCGACTGGTGTCGATTTCTTTCGATAGGTCTTGCTCTATAACCTCGATTTCTCGGGTCAAAGCATTGCGCTCGCCTCGGCTTCTCTCAGACTCTCTCTCGTAGTCTCTGCGTTTTGTGTTGAGTTGATCCAGAGTTCTTTTAATTTCTTTGATTTCATTCTCAGTGCTGATACTCTTCTCTTGTTTTTCTTGTAAATCCTGTCTAAGCGTCTCAGTTTGGCCGACACTTTCAGTTCTCATGGGGTAGGGAGGTCGAACACCATAAATTGGCATAATGGAGGATGAACCACGGGCACCTCCACCAACAACCGCACCAGTATGTGAGCCAGTTAAACAGTAACAAGAGGATGCATAGGCTGGCGCTTGATGATACATAATATCTTCAGCTTCGTCACGAGTCTGAGCTAAAATAATAGACTCTATCCTATGATGATCAATCATGACACGTTTAACGTGCTCATCAGAAATATCAAGAATATCAAGAAGAACTCTGTACTTCTGGCGGTCAGGCATCGTATGCTCATAATCGTACAGATCAGGGCGCGATACAACAACCGGAACATGGTATTTGACTGTCTTCATAAAAGTTTGAAGAATTGCACGATCACTAGCATTAACAACAACAAAAGCGTTCAATGAATTTCTAAACTGGCGAGCAAGAACCGAAGCCCACTTGGGGTCTTTTAGCGTAATGTACTTGCCGATAGGACCAATGGGAGCATGTTGAAATTTGTGAATATTTTTCTCAATGAGCCTAATAATTAACGACATTTGAGATGGAAACACATTCATAAAGTTTTCGTTTGCAGACTCAACTTGTCGAATGGAATTTTGAATGTCTCGGATTTCGGCCATATATTCTTTTTTCTGATCCTCAAGTGGGACAAGCTTTTCTTGATATTCTTGTACACTAGACTCCAAACTATTGATATTTTCGTCTGCTTGGATAATATTAGTTTGAAGTTTTTGTAATTGGGCGACAAACTGATCTCTTTTAACCACGTTTTGTCTTTGCGTCTCCTCGAAGCCACCGTTCATTTTAAGTTCCTCCTGTTTAATTTGGCTTTCAAGGTTAGCCTGGTTGGTTTTGATTTGACGAATAATCTTGTTGATATCTTCAATCTGTCTAGAAACAATTCTTGAATCTTCACGGTACTTGTTGATTTCATTTTCAAAATCATGGTACTCTTTGTTGGCGGCGTTGAATGCTTCCCGTGCTTGGGCGGCTTCCGCTTTAGTGTTTTCGATTCTTTCCAAAATAACGGTTTTGAAATTGTCAAACTCTTCTAACTTCCGTGTTTTGGCTGCAAGCTTTTCTTGAGCTTTTTCCAACTCCCGCTTTGCTTGCGCGACGGCAAAGTTTTTCATTTCAACAATCTTCCATTGGATTTTGATTTCAAGCAAACTGTTGTTTTTGGCGAGCTCACGAACAGACTTGCGCTCGTCAAACTCTTTTCTGAGCTTGTCCAATACACTCTTTTTAATCTCAAACTCTTTTCTCAACGGCTCCAGACCGCTTTGTGTTTTACTGGAACTGGCAGAAATTTGTTGAATAGTCCTCTTCATTGCTTCATGATTAATACCTTGAGAAAGAAAGTTGTAGAGAGAGACAGGTGTTGAGGAAGTCAAAAACGAACGGGCCGCATCTTGAGACAATATCGCAAGAGGATTATCAATAAGAATTTGGAAACGATCCAAGATATTGATCAACTCTTCTTTCTTTGTCGACACGATACGGCCTTTATTGCTCTTGAGCTTATAACTTTGGGAACCGTCAGTACTAAATGTACGAACAATTTCAATAACATCGCCGTACAGATCGCGTTGATAAGCCTCGCTGCCAGTGTTTTGGATATATACAGAGATGTTGGCACGCGATTCGCCTCTGCGGATAAGTTCCTTTAAACTTTTGCCACGATCTGTGTTGGTAGCTTTGCCGCCCAAACACACAGACAGGGCAGTTAAAATGGCACTTTTGCCACTTCCGTTGTGGCCGACAATGAAATTGATTCTTGGGCCCAAGTCAATTTCCAAATTCTTGTGGCACATAAAGTTGACAACATGAATCTTGAGAATCGTGCCGCCGGGGTATCCGTTTTCTTTGGCATGGGACTGGGTAATGTTGATGGAAGATGACATTTCTTGAAAAACTCTTTGACTATGGGATGGGAGAACGCCATTGAGGATCGGACCTGGCGTGTCGCGGTAGTTGGCAGCCTCCTCAGCGGCGTTGGAGTCGTTTATTAGCTCATCAACATCGTCATTTTCAAGTTGACTCAAAGGACGCTTTTGTCCTGGTTGGTATTCATCTGAAGAAGCAGAGTAGTTTGGGTATAAAGTAGAGTCAGAAACATCATGGTAGCCATTGGAAGTCGGAGTGGAACTCGAGTTCAAGCTAGTAGATGTTGAGCTGTAGTCCTGTCTATAACCATTCATTTTAAAACCACCAGCCAAGACTTGCAAAAAATTAAATTAAAAAAGGATGAAAAAATGGGAAACAAAAGTTAACTTTTGGAATTTGTTGAGCAAGAAAATAATTTAATAAATTTAAAAAGGCTCAAACAATTATTTGTTAAGAATTAGAATTAAATAAAATAGATTTTAAATTCAAATGTGTTGACATATCAGGGCTTTTGGAGATACGGAGCGAGAAAGAAACAGTGTTTTTTGACGTGTTAAACACGCGCGTTATTCGGAGATCGTTCTGGCGAATTGGAAAGTATAAACTACTGAACAAGACTAGTACACGCGTTTTGCGTGGAAAACTGAATATCACGTGTACAAGAAAAGTATTTTGTAATGCTGACTCATTATGAGATAAGCAGACTTTGGACATACAAACAGGCTTAGCGTGCAAACAGGCTTAGTACGTCATTTTTTCCAAAGCGCTCTTCTACACAGCCGTTTGTGGGCAATTATAAGCCTACCGCTCAGCCTCTTGGAAATTGGCACAGCCGCTTGTTGCTGAACTACACACAGCAGATTTTACCGTGTACATGCCAACGTGAGGAGTATGTGTGTATGTGTGTGTATGTAATGTGTACCTTTCGTTGCCCCATTACCCTAAAACCTTCTAACGCTCGATTGACTTGCTGTTTAACTAGGATAAATATATAAAACAAACCGAATCTTCCTAGTTTGTTTCAGTTATATTTCTTTCTGATTTTAGTTATACTATCAATTAAATACCATTTTCTGTTTTTTTCTCTTTAATTGAGACCTTGACTACTTTTACATTTATTTCTTCTTTTTTATTACTTGCATTTACTTGAGTTATTGGAATGAGCTACAACAACTACGGCGGACCACAACAAGGTTACAATCAAGGACCTCCTCAGGGATTTGGCGGTCCTAATCAGGGACCACCACAAAACGGTCCTCCCGGTGGCTACAACCAAGGCCCTGGCGGATACAATCAAGGACCCGGCGGGTATAATCAAGGAGGACCTGGTGGATACAACCAAGGTCCAGGAGGTTATAACCAGGGAGGACCCAGCGGTCCTGGAGGATTCAATCAAGGAGGACCCGGCGGTCCTGGAGGTTTTAACGGACCTCCAAACGGAGGATACAATCAAGGAGGTCCTGGTGGCCCTGGAGGATTCAACAGACCTCCACCAAATGGAGGTTTTAACCAAGGAGGTCCTGGAGGCCCTGGCGGGCCTGGAGGCTACAACAATGATTTCCGTGGCCAACAAGGTCATGGCCCTAACAATTTCAACAGGCCTCCTCAACAAGGCGGTGGATTTCCTCCACCAAATCAACAACCCCAAAACATCAACTACTTTGGTTTACTAAAACGTGCAGTTAACGAAAACGAGCTGGGCGCATTTTACAATGACCACCAGTTGCAGCAAATTGCACAAGCACTTCCACCAAGAATCCACCAAATCGCACAAGCCTGGAACATTCCTATGATGATTGCTCAAGACCTTGCTCGTCTTGCGCTATATGATATGGTTCTTTATGTCGACGACAGTGGCTCGATGCGTGCTTGCGAGAATGGTGACAGAATAGAAGACATGAAACTGATTGTTTCCAGAGCCGCATTCCTTGGCGGCATTCTTGATTCTGACGGTATCCAAGTGCGATTTATGAATTCTGACATTAAAGGCGAGAACCTGCGAAACGAGCAGCAGGTGTTTAGCATGATTCAGCAAGTCAGATTTGAAGGCATTACGCCATTGGGAACTGAACTCAAGAAGAAGGTTATCGAGCCGCTTGTCAAACATCCAGCTAAACATAACCAGCTCCGCAAACCTGTTTTGATCATTACCATTACTGACGGTGAGCCAGTTGGAGAAAGTCCCAAGACCATTTTCAAGGTTGTTGAGGAAGTGAAGAAGGATTTCTTGAAATCGAAATACAGACCAGGTGCCTGCTCTTTCCAGTTTGCGCAGGTTGGAAATGATATGAAGGCTCGCGAGTTTCTTGGAAGGCTTGACAGCGATCCTGTCGTTGGTAAAATGATTGACTGCACGTCGTCGTTTGAGATTGAGGAAATGGAAATGGCCAAAGCTGGAGCTAGATTGGAGCCTTCTACTTGGATTGTGAAGATGTTTTTGGGATCAGTTGATCCTAGTTATGACAGTAAAGATGAGAAGAAAGGTCGCTGACGAGATGGGTTGTTAGAGTATGAACTATGATCCATAGTCGATATGTTAAATAGATATATATCTATGATTCACGTTTTTATTTCTTATTTTGTTTCATTTTGTTTTTAATTAATGACAATTAGATAATATGGATAAAAGATATCAATTGATGCAATGGTTTAATAAATTTATATTTTTGAGAAGAATCTAACTGAAACGTTCCTTTGGATTTTTATTGAGCGTTTCTTTTGTGCCAGCATCTCATCTCATCTCATCTCCAACACACGCACTGACATTTTAATGTCTGTTAAAGCAAACCAGGCTGTGTAAGTGGAGAATATTTCTACATGTGTAAAAACAAGCCACTAGCTCATGGATGATTCAACCTTTTCCAAATGTTCAAAAATTCAAAAATTCTAAGAAATGTCAAGGTATCATTTTTTTAGTCCAGCATAGCTTGCTATAACCAGTTATTTTACAATTGACCAAACTGTGTATATAACACGAACGTTAGTATTTACACGCACTGGATTGTAATGGCACAAAATTACAATACAAAAATAGATGGCATGCGCCTTTTTTTTTTTTTTTTTTTTTTTTTTTTTTTTTTTTTTTTTTTTTTTTTTTTTTTTTTTTTTTTGAAATATCTCACATGCCCATTAACCGCAGTAGAAGCAAAACAGCAAGCCGAAGGTTTTTGGAATATGTGAGAAGGAATTAGGTACACATCTAGAACAATATACACCGCTACAGCAACAAATAAAAATAAAAACCCAAACTATATTTGCTCACATACATCACTCGTTTTTTTGTTTATTTGTCCACACCGCAACTACAAAAACAACTACAATAAACAACGGGCTATATATTTGTCTTTAAATAAATACTCAGCTCAACACCTTTATTTTCATTTTTTTGATTAACAGAAAAGAAAATAGATATACACAAATTATTTCATTAGATAATGGGCCTTGCTAGTAAGCTTCAAGAGATGCAACAGGATCCATACGGGTATCCACAAGGTGGTGGGTATAACCAGCAACAGGGAGGTTATCCTCAACAAGGTGGCTACCCTCAGCAGGGTGGCTATAACCAGCAACAGGGAGGCTATCCTCAACAGGGAGGCTACAACCAGCAACAAGGAGGATATAACCAGCAGCAGCAGGGTGGATATGGAGGATATCCTCCTCCTCAACAAGGTGGCTATCCTCCACAAGGTGGCTTTAACCGGCAACATGGAGGTTATAACCAACAACAAGGCGGAAACTATCCTCCTCCTCAGCAGCAGCAACAATTTCAACTTCCTCCTCCTCCTTTTTTCTTTCAGTTGCTGCAAAAAGCAGTTTCTGAAAACGAGCTTGGAGCCTTTTACAATGACCAGCAATTGCAACAAATTGCATCCACCATTGGTCCCAAGTTGCAGCGCATTTCCCAGTCCTGGAAGATTCCTTTACGTTTAGCCTTTGACTTGACCCGTTTAGCGCTTTACGACATTGTGTTGTACTGCGACGACAGTGGCTCCATGCGATTTGACGAGAATGGAGAGCGTATTGAAGACTTGAAGGTTGTTCTTTCGCGCTGCGCATTTGCTGGCGGACTTTTTGATGATAACGGTATTCAAGTACGATTCATGAACTCTACTGTGCGGGGCGAAGGTATTTGTAACCAAGAACAAGCTTTGCAGCTCGTTAACCAGTGCCGGTTTGAAGGCATCACGCCGTTGGGAACCGCTTTGGAAGAACGTATTTTGAAGCCTTTGGTTCTTGGACCTGTCCGCAACAACAGCTTGCGTAAGCCTGTCTTGATTATCACTATTACTGATGGCGAGCCTACTGGTGAAGCCACTAACCATGTTTTCAATGTGATTTCAAACGTCAAGAAGGAGTTGATGAATTCACGATACCGTCCTGGAGCTTGTGCATTCCAGTTTGCGCAAGTCGGAAATGATATGAAGGCTCGTCAGTTCCTTTCTAGACTTGACTCTGACCCTACTGTTGGTAAGCTTGTTGACTGTACCAGTGCTTTTGAGGTCGAACAAATGGAAATGTCAAAGGTTGGTGTTTCTTTGGATCCTTCTACGTGGTTAGTCAAGATGTTGATGGGCTCAATTGATCCTAGTTATGATACTAAGGATGAGCACAGAAGATAAAGAAAAAAAGCCCAGTTAAGTTTATAACTTGATGCTTTTGTTTTATTTACTAATGCTAGATATATAAATTTCGTGAATAACAAATTGTAAAGTTACAATTGAGTCAATTGGATCAATTGGCTCAATTCGAAGCCTTTCTCTAAGTTTCCTTTATTTTCATCAAAATTCACTGTTCAATTACGTGTGTTGCCGTTTCTACTACCATTCAATGAAAAGCACTTTTTGCTCAAACATCAGATCATATGTGAATAAACAGTGCAGTCAAGTTTCGCACACTAAAAACCGTCCGAAATGTCTCAACAGTCCTTTGGCTAACTGAAAAACTATTTTAGAAATACCGTTATATACGTCCTTAAAACACATTTAGCATATTAAACTAAGCTCTGCCAAATACAGGTCTTACAAGAGGCTGTGAGGGGTATTGTGTCATTGGATGGCTGTATTAGGCTTTAATACCCAAGCAAAGCCTACAATCCAAACTAAAAACTGGCTAAAAACCCCCCAAGTACCAAAACCCACATACAAAACACCCCGATTTATAGCCATTTTTTTCCAGGCCTTTCTAAAAACCCTTTTGCTTTTGTTTTTTGCTTTTTTGCTTTTTCTCAGCCTCTTTACTCGAACCACCGGTTGTATACATACATATCCCGTTTCATGTGTAGTAGATTCTAGCGTATCCATACTGTTACAAGTGTATTTATAACTCAATTGTATAAACGTGCTGGACTTACATTTTAGATATATATATATATACCCTTTTTCTCCCTTCTGACCTTTCACTTTTCATTGTCTTTATTATATTGCCTATTACTCAATTGCTATTCACTTGGTTTTTTAGTTTTATTCAAACTTATTAAATTAACTAAATTTACTAAACCTATTTACATTACCCCTTTTATTACTTTATTTAACAATGGGACTTGCTAGTAAACTTGCTGCCGCTCAAGCCGCTCAAAATGCTCAAGGTGGAGCTCCTGGAGGATACGGCCAGCCTCCTCAACAGCAGCAACAACAACAACAACAGCCTGGTGCTTATGGCCAACCTCCTTCTCAACAACAGCCTGGTGCTTATGGTCAACCTAGTGGTGGTAGCAACCAACAAAAGGCCGGTGGTCAACCTGGCCAATACCCATCTCAACAGCAGTATGGTGGAAAGCCTGCATATGGAGCAGGAGCTGGTGCTATTGCTGGTGGAGTTCAAATTCCTCCTGCTGGAACTTATGGTGGACCTTCTCAACAGCAGAAGCCTCCTCAGCAGCAACAGCAACCTGGTTCATACGGCCAGCCTCCTCAACAACAGCAGCAGCCTGGTGGATATGGTCAACCTCCTCAGCAGCAGCAACAACAGCCTCCTCAAGGCACAAGACCCGGCCAGGCTGGTCAATTCCTTCAAATCCTTGAAGCCGGTGTTAGTCAAAACCGTCTGAATGCCTTTTTCAACCCTCAACGTCTTCAACAAATTGCTGCACCCATTTCTCCCAAAATTGACAATGTGTGTGCTGCTTGGAGAATTCCTCGCGAAATCGGTGTTGACCTGGCCCGTTTGGCACTTTACGATATCATTATCTATGCCGACGACAGTGGATCAATGGCCTTTGAAGAAAACGGTGAGCGTATTGATGACTTGAAATTGATTCTTTCACGTGCTGCATACGTTTCGTCGCTGTTTGACGACAATGGAATCCAAGTCAGATTCATGAATAATACAATTGAAGGCAATGGTCTCAAAAATGAGCAACAAGTTTTGCAGTTGATTGACCAAGTCCAGTTTAGAGGTTTGACACCTTTGGGTACCAACTTGCGGAACAAGGTGTTGGAACCTTTGGTGTTGGGCCCTGCTAGAGCTGGCAGACTTGAGAAACCTGTTTTGGTGCTCACAATCACAGATGGCTCGCCAGCTGGCGAACCCGATTCGGCCATTTTCGATGTTATCAGCCGCACCAAGTACGAGCTTGACCAGACCAAGTACGGTGGTGGAGCTTGTGCTTTCCAGTTTGCACAAGTTGGCAGCGATTTGAAGGCACGCGAGTTTTTGGCCAAACTCGATTCTGATCCTACTGTCGGCCGAATCATTGATTGCACGTCGTCATTTGAAGTTGAGCAGGACGAGATGTGGAAATTGGGAGTCAATTTGGATCCTGCCACCTGGTTGGTGAAGATGTTGTTGGGAGCCATTGACTCGAGCTATGACGACAAGGACGAGAAGAAGTAAAGTCATGTAAGCCAGTGGTGTGTATGTAAGATTATATACATACAACGTACATAGTTTGAAAAAGGTCAAAAAATACAAAGAGTGTTACCAGTGTGTGATTACGTAAGTAAACGTGGGATAAAACGCGTCTTAGCGGGGAAGTACACGTGACTCAAAGAGGGGCTTACCGAATAGGAATTGAGTGTTCCGATTTTTTTTCTTTTTATTTTTCTTTTTTATTTTCGATTTTTCAACTTCACCACCAATTTTTCTCTTTTTTTCCCAACTACTTTGCCAGTTTTTCTTCTTTCTATTTTTTTTTTTTTTTTTTTTTGAACCTCCTAAACCCTTTTTCACACTCACCCTTTTTTTTTTTTTCATAATCCACGTTAACGTCTAAAATGGCCTCAGTTCTCGTCCAAAGAGCCTCAGTCTTGGCCAGCACTCGTCGTGCTGCTTTCCAGTCTCTTTCTGCTGCCTCTTGCTACAATGCTAACCGCTTGGTGGCCCTTTCCATGCCTCTTTTGGCGCGTGGGTATGCTTCAAAGTTTCCCCCTCACACTGTCATTGATATGCCAGCTCTCTCTCCCACCATGACCCAAGGCAATGTTGGTGCGTGGCAAAAGTCAGTTGGGGACCAGCTTTCACCTGGCGAGATTCTTGTTGAGATCGAGACTGACAAGGCCCAGATGGACTTTGAATTCCAGGAAGATGGTTATTTGGCAAAGATTCTTTTGGAACAGGGTGCTAAGGATGTTGCTGTAGGTACCCCTATTGGTGTTTATGTCGAGGATGCTGCTGATGTTGAAGCTTTCAAGGATTTCACTGCTGCTGATGCTGGATCTTCTGCTGCTCCTGCTGCTTCTGAGGCTGCTGCTCCTGAACCTGCTAAAGAATCCGAATCCAAGCCTGCTGAGCCTGAATCTAAGCCTCAACAGTCTGAATCTTCTTCTTCTTCTTCCTCCTCTTCTTCCGCTCCTTCCAAGTCTACTGACAGAATCAAGGCTTCTCCTATTGCCAAATTGATTGCTCTTGAAAACGGCATTCCTCTCAAGGACGTTAAGGGTACTGGCCCTGACGGCAGAATCATCAAGCGCGACGTCGAGAACTGGAAACCTGCTGCTGCTCCTGCTGCCGCTTCCAAGCCTGCTCCCGCTGCTGCTTCTGCTCCTGCTGCCGCTGAATACGAAGACATTCCCATCAGCTCCATGCGTAGAGTTATTGCTACTCGCTTGCAGCAGTCCACTCAGACCTCCCCCCACTACTTTGTTTCCTCCACTCTTTCCGTTTCCAAGCTTTTGAAACTCCGCGCTGCTCTTAACGCTGGCGCTGATGGCGAATACAAGCTCTCTGTCAACGACTTGCTTGTCAAGGCCATTGCCGTTGCTAACACCAAGGTCCCCACCGTCAACACTTCTTGGATCGAGTCCGAGGGTGTTATGCGCCAGTACAAGAATGTCGACATTTCCGTTGCCGTTGCTACCCCCACTGGCTTGATCACACCTGTTGTCCGCAACGTCAACCAGCGCGGCTTGGCCTCCATTTCCAACGAAATCAAGTCTCTTGGCAAGCGTGCCCGTGAAGGCAAGTTGCTTCCTGAGGAATACCAGGGTGGTACTTTCACCATTTCCAACTTGGGCATGAACAACGCTGTTTCCAGCTTTACTTCTATCATCAATGCTCCTCAGAGCGGCATTTTGGCTGTCGGCACTACTGAGCGTCGCGCAGTCGAGGACCCTGAGAGCGAGAAGGGTTTCGCTTTTGATGATGTCATGACTGTGACTGCTTCATTTGATCACAGAGTCGTTGATGGCGCTGTTGGTGGCGAATGGATCAAGGCTTTCAAGAAGGTTATCGAGAACCCTATTGAGTTGATGCTTTAAAGGGGACTTTGAAGGGCTTGAAGGAGTTTCTTTAAGGAATGAAAAAATGAAAGGATAATTAAAACTAATAGAAAAAAAAAAAAAAGAAAAACAACTCTTTTAGATGAATATGAAAAAATTCTCTCTTACTCTTACTATTGTAAATATACAAGTAAATATATTAATATATCAAATATATGTATAAGCAAATATACAATTAGCATTAGTACTTGCTTTTGTTAAATGAACATCTTGCAATTGTAAATATGATTAGGATTATATTGAGATTAACGTTTTTTAAGTGGAAACAAAATGTGATACAGCTAACTAAGTAAAATATATATATATATACATGGTTCGAAAAAAAAATAGACCCCCATGCAACTAGTACACACCACAATTAATACAGTATATAGCTCTTTAGCAACACGTTTAAAATATAGTATTTTAAAAAAAAAAAAAATAGAAAAAAGAAAAAAAATAGTGCTCAACATAAAAACACTTAATAATGATCAGTAGCTTTATTTCTCTGTCGTCTTCGATTTCCTCCACTAGAAATGTTCAACCTATCCGCAAAAGACTGATACTCGCTCGACCCAGCTTCTTTGCCATTATTATTGTTGTTAGTATTACTACTACTACCACTTTCACCACGCCCATAGTTGTTGCGATCATAAGTGTCGTGCCCAAAATCGTCACGACCATACTTTTCGCGGTTAAAGTTGTCTTGGTTCTGCTTGTCTAACAAGTCGCCACGAACCCAGCGGCCGTCTTCTGTTTTGGGGTATCCTCCTCTTTTATGGGGTTGTTTATAAGAATTGTTGTCGCGTCTCTCGTCACCACCTCGTCGATCGTCGCGTCGGTCATCTCGTCTGTCTTCATAACGATCTCTGTAACCGTCCCTTCTAGAGTTCCTTGAAGACCGCCCACCTTCCCGGCCGCCACTATCATATCGATCAGATCGGTAATAGTTGCGAGATTCTGGGGAATGTGACCTTGATCTGGATCTTGACCTGTCACCACGTCTATTTCTTTGCCGTCTTCGATTGTTACCATTGTCATCTCCTTCTCCTTCCAAAATCGCATCAAAATCGGCCTCCCTATCACGTCCAAATTCATCTTCTCCATCATTTCCTCGTCCTCTTCTTCTTCTGTCTCTTCTTCCTGTTCCTCGAGTTCCAGCCTGGCGTTTGTCAAAATTTCCGTCATCTTCATCATCCTCGTCTTCATTATCACCATTGCCTATTCCTCCTCTTCTTCCACCTCTTCCTCTTCTTCGGTCTTTTGGTAAAACTCCAATTCGGTCAAACAGCGAGTTACTGTTGCGTTGGCCAGGCGCTCCAAACGAAACATCATTTCCAACTCTTGAAGCGCCATTATGTTCATTATCTCTAATCGCATTATTGTCATCATCGCCATCTTCTTCATTTCCGTTATTGTTGTTTCCATTGTCGTTGTTGGAAGTTGACGCGACGCCCAGGTTATTGCGATTACGTTTATAAGATCTTGATTCAATACGTCTCAAAACCTTACTAGACAAAATGTCTTCAGTATCGTTTTCACCTTCCTCACCATTGCCTCTACCGCGTCCTCCTCCATTTATCTCATTTTCACCCTCCTTCAACCTTTCTTCAGGATCGTACTTTCGGATACTTCCAAATGAAATCAAGTCGTCTTCAAGCGTGGGTTCGCCATGAATCAAGTAGTAACGAGACTGGGACCGCGCACCATGCACTTTAACGTCACTAATGACGGCATATCGCACATACAACGGTGGTCCATTATCTTTATCCTCAACTCCAGACTTGCCATCTTGTTCCGTACCATTGCCATTGCTGTTGTTGGTATTGGAATTCAAAGGAACAGCGCGTCGTTCAGTTAAAAAGAAAGATTCAACGTTAGGTAAATTTCCATTTTTGACAGCAGTTTCGACATCGTACTGTGCGTCTACCAATGCTTGGACTGCCAATGCTGATTGTCGCATATCTTCCAAATCCTGCAATGCCAAATGCTGCGACTGTTGTTGAGGTTCAGTTTTAATAGCAGGGATTCCATTGTTATTGATATTATTACCGTTGTTACTATTAGTACTGCCATTGTTACCAGATTCTGGAAAAAAAGAAGCAGTATTTGAAGGGTCTTTTGACGAAACCATCAAATGCGGCAACACTGGATCCGGAATCGGGACCTGCAGGGCATGAACTGGCGGCGAGACGGCCAGCAGCATAATCACCTGTAGCGCAGCTTGCGGTGTAAACAGGTTGACATTGACACTAGTGTCGTTGACCCATTCGAGCTGGAACCGGCGCACGTTGCCGTGAGTCTTGACGTACTTGCGGACCTGCTCGGTGGACAAGTTATCGACACCTGTTAGGTGTAAAGTGTTGGTACGCAGCTTGGAAACAAGAGCGAGATCGGAATGGAGTTTTTGAAGAGAGGTGGAGGAGTGGTCGGGGTCAAGTTTGATAGTAGGGTTGGAGGTAGAAGTGTTGGAATTAGTGTTGGTAGCGGTGGAAGAAGGCTGGGGATCAAGATCCATGGCGATGTCGCCTTCAGTGTCTGGTTCAGTTTTGGGAATGATGGGGACATCTTGTCCCAAATCGATTTCAAACATTGTGTTTGGCTCAGACATCTTTGAAAAGTCTGGATGGAAAAAAAAAAAAATTCTAACAAAGAAAAAAGGGTAAAGGAAGGAAGAAGGAAGGAAGGGAAAATGTGGGTTGAAAAATAATAAAAAACAAGTGAAGGGACGCTGGAACGTGTTGTGGATCGTTTTTGGAACATAGCGTGTTTATAAGTCATGTGATATCATATTGATGTTCACGTGAAGTTAGGCTTGGTGTGCTTGTATTAATATTATTAATTTTAAGAAATTGTTTTAAAAAAAGCGAGTTAAGTAGAATTGGTCAATTAATGTGTAAATCACGATCAAAATGAAGAGTTTGAGTTGTTCAATATCTTAGAATACATTAAGCGCTAATGTTCATATTTACGAGTAAACACAATATGATAGAAAACGGTCACACTGTAAACACAATCTACTGAAACGCCAATACTAAGTACTATACACAGGCTTTACACTTATCAACTGTCTCAAGTCATTATCATGAAAACAGGTCTGAATGTCTCTCATATAAAACATAGCTATGATATACCTTTTGAAGTCTGGAATCTGAGTATCTGAATTCCGGAACTAAGTAAACGATATCTACCTAGTCAATTCTTAAAAACTCACATAATACATCGTTCATAAATTCATTACATTATTAATTAAAATAATAAACACTAAAGAAATACACACGTTTTGTTTAATTCTTTTTCTTCATTTTTTTCATTTCTCTTTTGCTTCTAGCTTGTCTTTTTATCATTCTCCTTAGAAATAAACCCTACGAGTATCCGTATACGACGAAGTCATTGGACAATATGGGCACTTGAACTTTCCAGTAAGCGTATCCTTCTTCATCGACTCCAAACTGAGCTCAGCCATGACATGTCCACAGGGTAATAACCGAGGAGGATTTTCTTCAGTAGTCTGCTCTTTAGATACTGGGCAAACAAAAATGCGGTGGAAATTTAAACTCTCTGGCAAATCAATTTCTGTAGGTAGTTCATTTTGTGACGTCCATTCGGCTCGTCGCGTACGCATCACGCTGTCCATCTTCACAATTACTGGAAGAGCCAGAGTGCCTGCAAGAGTAGATAGATAAATGGGAGATTCTGGGGTAAGTCCTAGTAACGAGCAAAACTCGGCTGAAAACATCCAAGACAGTTTTTCGTAGGATGGGATATCTAAATCGTAGGGCGTGGATTTGAGGTACAGCACTGAGCACATCAGCTTGGATATCTCGGGCATATGGTCTTGACCAAACGGCGCAATGTTCTGTTGAGCATATGATAATGCCTGTAGAGGACTCTCAGTATGTAAAATCCGAACAAATTGGACTTTGTGAAGTATAAATTCTAAATCGCTGCCACGGTCTGATAACAGGCTTTTCTTTTCTTTGGCCCACGCAATCGCAGAGTCCAGTTTACCTTTTTTCAAGTCTTGGTTGATATCGTACATGACTAGAAATTCTTTGAGAAGTTCTTCATTGCCAACTAACCCGGTTTCCTGCTTGAGCTGTTTCGCAATTTGAAAGTGGCCAGTACGTGCTAAATGCATGAGTACGGCTCGGTTCAGTTCTTCGCCTGCTTCAATAGGAAACAGTTTCAAGTTGTAAAGCGATGAAAGGTCCATTTTGAAGACTTTATCCAAACTCTTGCTGTACTTTGATATTGAAGAATGGATGTCTTTCTCTGCATCCTTGACTTTGTTTGATAATGAGTCCAGTTGTAATTTCAAGCTGCATATATAACTATTTGAATTGGCG
Source organism: Magnusiomyces tetraspermus (assembly GCA_030578715.1). Classification (NCBI taxonomy): domain Eukaryota; kingdom Fungi; phylum Ascomycota; class Dipodascomycetes; order Dipodascales; family Dipodascaceae; genus Magnusiomyces; species Magnusiomyces tetraspermus. The sequence goes on from JAKTYL010000104.1 coordinate 42,219, forward strand.
GGGTCTAGAATAAAAATAAGTATTCACCAAACAGTGAATAGCAAGGATTAATGGTTAGTCAACATCTAATATAGTTACTGATAAGCCCATAATCATCGGTCTTCTGCTAATTCTTATCATTTATACGTACCTGCTAGAATTGACTCTTTGGCGGTCTCGAGCACTTGAATAAACTTATCAACGTGAGTTAGGCACTTATCAAAGCCGGTCGATTTTGACAGCTTTGCAAACTCTTTAAGAATAGGATCCATGTATGATTAAAAAGGCTAGCAAGGTTGAATAAAGCAAATGTGTTAAGTTTAATAAGATAATTTAATAGGAAAATGAAAGCAAGGGTGTAAAGTCTCGTTGTTGGCTTAGTGTGTAAGTGTTGGTATAAGGCAGGAATCAACAGTTTCTTGTGTGCGGAAATTCAGATTGATAATGGCACCTTGTTAGGTGTGTGGCGCTAGTAGGCAATTATGTCAGCAATCCCACATTCAAAGTACGTAATTTGCCTAGCAGTGACGCTTGTAGTGCACTGTTAAGCAGAATTTAGTAAATGAAAACAATTTATTAAATAAATTCAAATAAGATCCTTTTTAGGTAAGAAAATAACACATTCACCGATGATTCAAGATGCTGCTCAATACTAATGAATACTCATACTCAATCTAAGTACCAAAATCACATGAATATCATCTGACTTGACATCTCCACTGCCAAATCATCTTTTTTTATGTATTCACAGACAAATTTCCCTTTTTCGAAAACCTAACATTAAAGCTCCATTGATGCTTTAGACTTTTTTTTTTCGAATTCTTGAATTTATCAGTAATCTTTTTTTTTTCAACAAATGTCTATTTATTTAAACATTGCCGAGTTGGCTAGTCGTGCCGATATCGACTCTCTCAGTGCCCTTTTTACTTCAAAACTCGAACAACATTTACAGGTTCAAGACCAGCGCAACAAAAACTCTACAAACATTGCTCAAAGCCAGCTTAAGCCAGAACATGAAAATAAAGATGAACCAGAAAACCAAACTATTTCGCGACACTTCACTTTGGAACTGTTACTTTACTTTTTGCCTGAAACCCTCGATAGTTCTCAATATGCGCCGTTGATTTTCCAAGCATACAATTTACCACCAGACTCGACCAAACCTGTTTTGTCGCCTATTGACATTGGCATTGAAAAGCATATTGCACAAAGACTGGCGTATTATGGCTGGAAACTCAACATCCACTCTAACCCTGACTCAATTCTTAAAACATCAGCAGAAGAATTGTTGACAAACTTTGTCAAGTGTCGTGTTCGCATCATTGATGACACCAAGCGTGAGCTCTCAGAAATAGAGTCGCTGCTTGTAGCATTCCCAGAGTACCCTGATCGGTTAGTCAAATGGCAGCAAGGATGTGTGAATGTTCTCAAAAACTTTCGACAGTTTTATACAACACATAACCAACCTTGGATTGCATTACACGAGTTTGAGTCGGCAACTTCTAATAAAATGGTTAAATTCTTGTTACAGTACTCAAACAAGGATTCCATATTCAGAGATTTAAATACTTTGGTTGTGCCATATTCGATGTACTACAAAACACCAGAAGAGATTTGGAATTGGGTCGGATCAAGCTTTAACTCTTCTAGACATTTGGAACTTGTCAATGCTGTCGTTGTCAAAGGTGGTTTGACAGATCCAGATATTCAACCTGCTTTTTTGAGACATGTATTTGCTTTGATGTATTTACATACTAGTGTTTCTACATCTTCATTCACCATTCTCTCTTCGATCGTCAAATCCCTTGAAAGTTGGAACTTAGGCGGAAAGACGTTTTTGGATTTAGATGCAGTTAAAGTTCCTCAAACTCTTGACTTTGAGGCAGTATCCGAGTCGCAACTTTCAGAACCCAGTGTTGGAACATTGACTACACTCAGATTTTTCATTGACACTGCAGCATTACTCCAGGTTCCTGTCAAGACGATTCTCTCTATTCGACTGTTTGGCTCAGCAAAGGAACAAGAAGAACTTGTTCACAATTTCATTTTTGGAAAAACTGAGAGCACTTCTTGGAAATCTTTTGATAGCGAAAAGTGGGAGCGAATTTTGAAAAAGATCCAGTGGATGAAAAGCGTGGCTAACGTGTTTAACAAGATTGAGGATCAATGGCTGTACAAAACATTTTTGGAACCTGCTTTGGCAACTGTAAGTTTTACATTTATTCGTCGTCATTATATTGATCCAAACGCCCAAAGCACTACTCATATTAGTGCTGACAAAGTTAATACAGCAGTGCTTGATGCGTTTTACCAGTTCTTTGACACAGCAACAAATGGTAACAAGACTCGAGGTCAAATGAAAAATGCAAACAATTGTTTGCAACTGTTGAACAAGGAAACAGTTGGAGCCGAAGCTACATTGAGAGATTTGGAAAATGCACAGGCATTGCTTTCTGCTGCTGATGATCTTTCAAGCTATTCCTTATACCTTTCAGACTATCAACAAACCAGCACAAACGGCCTTGAAAAGAACATGCCAATAACACCAAAGCAAATCCGCTTATACCCAGATCCAGCTGCTCTTATTCACAGAGTATTGGAGCTCAATCCCAAGGCTTATTTAAAGATGGATCAATTGGTTGTCATCGCCTTCAACATTATCAAAGGTCGCCAGCGATTCGTTGACCAGGACAAAAACAGTTTACCAATTAGCGATTCGCTCATGCAACCACTTTCCAGCAGAATTCGCAAAATGTGTATTGAGGCTGCCCTTGTCGATGCCAACTTTGAAAAGGCTTTTGAACTTTCTTTATTCTTCATGACAAATTCAGACGCTTTGTCGTCTCCCCAATACAAGTTTATTGAAGATATGAAGAAAGATCAAACTTGGATTGGCTATAATGCTGCAGATACCGAAAACGACATTGAAACTTGGGCATCCTTATTTCAAGTTGGCAAGTTTATTTCTCCTGAATGGGACCCTGAACAAGTTCCTCTTAGTGCTCTTGAAAAGAAAATGACAGCATTGTCGTACACACTCAAGATTTGTCCTAGCGATCAGCTTTCGCCAGTGCTTAGTGTTTGGAAACGTTTGGAAAAACAACTCGATGCTACCCGCAGTTCAGAATTGTCATCTAGCCGTAACAGCAGTATCAGCGAAAGCCGTTTGGCCAACCTTGGAGGAGGACTTCGTGATGGTATTTCGTCGCTTAATCAAACTGTTTTTTCATCCTCATCTCTTGCCGCTGGAAAAACATTTTACAACATTGGATCATCAGTTGGAAAGAACGTGAGTCAAACGCTTACTGCTGCAGTTTCCTCAGCACCTTCTCTGTTGCCTACCAATCTTGCCAATGTATTGCACAATCGCTCTGCGTCGCCATCGTCGATGCCAAACATTAATGATATGGGAGGAAGTGGTAGAAGTCCCCAAAACTGGGGTTCTCAGCCCATGGCTACCTCTAATTCTAACCCAACACCATTTGCAAACAAGAGATCACACCACCAACAACAACGTAGCAACGATCATAGCAGACATCAGTTGCGTCAGTCTCACCACCAACATCAGTCTTCACGCTCGAGTACTACTTCTCCTACACCTATGAGAGTGGTTGGCTCTTCGATGGATCATAGAAGTTATAATGATGACTCTACAGATATCAATCACTTTGGATATGAAGAAGGATACGGAAATGACTCATCAAGCACAGGACATCATACGTCGACCCACTCTTCCTCTGGCTCTAAAGAAAACGCTAAAGAACAAATTTCAAATCTCTTGGTCAGCGGTTTGGGTTGGGCAATTGGTGCAAACCCACGGTAAATGGTGTAAATACAAAAAAGAGAAAGAGAAAACCTTTGGGTATTGGAAATTTCTTGAATTTAGTTTGTGCCAAGATATATTTTGTTTATTTATTCATTTTGTTTTTTCGGTGGTAATTGTTTGATTTTAAAAGTGTTAGTCATATACAGTAATATCAATAAAAATTATAAAAAATACAAATGCAAAGAAAAATACTTAAAAACAAAGTAATGAAAATATACAATTTATATGTAACAAAAAAAATTGAATAGTGAACCATACTAAGAACTTGATTCCAACAAGTCAAAGTTTTTCAGAGCCCTATTTTCTACTGCACAACTTGCACAATAATTCATCAATGCTTTTCTGACATGAAGAGGTTTATTACTCAAAATACTGAAAAGCGGCGAATTGTCATGTTCTCCTTGCCCACCAGCAGACCCATCATTGTGTTTCAACGACTCATCCGAAGACAGTACATGGTATAACTTTGCACAAATGTTGACTTCATCAAACAACCAAGTCTGCCATTCCGCCATCACCAACTCCTTTTCTAACCGGTTCAGCGTGCGCAATTCAACAATCAGCTGGTTGCGCGAAATACCAATTCGTGATCTAAAATTGTGAATGCGGGTACGGATCGCGGAAACTATTACACCTGAAAAGCCCAAACTGTCTGATTGAATGTCAAATAGATCATTCGAAAGGTATACAAAGTCAGTGTCATAGTTAGCGTCGTCTAATGCCAAATTGCGGAACCTGCTGTAACAGAGAGTAGTTCGTGAAGGATCAGTTTGGTTAGGAGTTGTCCAAATCTCTGGGTAATCAAGATATTCAAACTGGTTAGAACTGTTTTGAGGGCCATTGTGAGTTCCATTTACAGAACTGGCAAACGTTAGGTTATCGTTATTAAGATTTTGCCATTCACTAGAATGATGCGAAAGTTGAGAAAACGAAGTGCCGTTGCGAATCAAGTCATCTAATTGTGACAGGGTGATAGAACGCTTGAAAAGGGTATCTGATGTTGGAAGCAATTCGAAATCCGAAACTCCTTTAGCAGCCTCCTTCACAAAATGTTTGGCTTCCCAGTACTCACGCACAGATCTACCACTGTAAAACATGTTAAATACTATCGAAAGAAAAAGAGCCACAATCAAAGCCTTGTTAGTTAATATTCCAGTCCAAACAGTCACTACAACTTTTCGGGAAACAAGTAGCAGCTCGCCGACAAATGAAATAAAGACAGAAAACAAGATTTCAAAAAGCGACCTGAGGGCTGATCTCTGCGAAATGATGACTTGGTTCTTGTCCAAGTCTTTGGACTCTAATTGATCAAGCTCCTTAATGCTACCACGGTCTAATCGTTTTGCGTCAAAGCTGTTTTCATCCCAAGAAGTACCCAGCTTGCCAAACATTCGAATAGCTGTCATGGTACTGCCCTTAGAACCAAGTCGCTGGCGTGATTTCAAAACACGGCCAACAATCATTCGTCCTTCTTCTTTGAAAGTATTAAGAACATATGGTTCTGTGATATTTTTAATGAATGAAGACTTAACCCATTCAACACTATTCCAAATTGACAGTTTGCATGAGTTTTTAGATGTCTTCAAAATAACATATCGACTAATGGTATAAAATGAACCTTGAGGCAATGTCCAAATAGCTCGGCGTTCGTACACCATGTAGCAACGATCGTTCATACGTTCTACACGCTGCATAGTCATCACACGATCTTGGAGCTCGCCAGAAAATGAAACAACGGATTTAATATGATAATTGATTTCTCGCTCCATTCTCGCAGAACCAACCAACTTCCAAGGAGAAGCAACAACATTATCTCTGATTACCATACCAGAATCAGTGTAAAGAAATACGTCTGAGTCCTCGCCAAACATAACATGGAAAAGCGCTTTTGCAGGAATATCAAAGTCGTGCTGAGCAGAGAGCTGAGACATGGACTGTTTTAGTTCTGAATAAATAACCTCCACGTAGTCGTCGTCATTCAAAAGGGTATAACTTTTTGTAAGACGCTTTCCTGAAGAATCTCCTCGAGATCTAACCTCCGAGAACATCTTGATTCTAGGATCATCATAAACAGGCTGGGATGTATTACGCGTTGGCACCTTGGTATTTTCTTTATCATAAAATTTCCGTAATTGGGTTTCATAACGCTGACCGGCTTCCTGTGCATATCTGATATCGTCGATTGTACTGGGATTCTCTTTGTCTAAACCCAAAAGTTCATCCAGTTCATCTTCGAGTTGTTCGTTACCCATGTCTTGAAGTTTCTTGATAATGTCTTTAAGGCCCAAATGATTCAAAGAGTGGGCGTTATCAATCAAAAACAAAAGACGCTTTTGAACCAGTCGACCAGAATCAAGAAAAACACGGCATTGTCCAGTACCATTCTTTCCAATGAAATATAGATTGTCGTAATTGAGTGCTTGTCTGCTTTCTACACTAATCAAGTCCTTCAGCGCAGTAACAGCAGAAACAGTGAATCCAGCTGTATGAGAATAAAGGATAATGTGTTTTGAAGTCAAAAATGCACGACATGTAACTTCATAACTAGGATCAGGTCTTGCAAGGCATCTAAATGCCATTACGACACGATCGCTGTCGTCATCGGTAATAAGTGGCTGAAAAATAGCTCGAAGTTGTGCATCTTGTGAGCGCAGTTCGAGAGGGTAGTACTTTGGGTATCGATCTACAAAAAGATCAGTAGTTTTTGAGTCCTGTTTATCAGTTGACTCAACGGGTGGTTCGACTTTCGCATTGATAGAATTTTGTTCAGCGTCGTATGCGATCCAGTTAATGCTTCCCCAGTAGTTGGCAGTCACAGCTGTGGGCAACGTTGTAGCGCTAAGCAAAGAGCTTGCAAGAACTGCATCAAGGGTCTTCGAGGTAGGCATAGGAGCATTGATCAAAGCTGAAGAAACAAGGCTTGATCCAAATGGACCAACAGTAATAAAATTTACCTTGTTCTTTTTGTTGCCTCTAGTCAAAGTCTCACCAGCTGTCATGATCTCACGCATACTGTCAATTGCATTGTTACCATGCAAACTTTTGCTGTTTGATTCATACTGAGGAATTTTTGGAGACTCTATAGCCTCATGGAGTTCAACATCAACAGATGCGTTTGCTGTAGAAGCAAATTCGTTGATAGCAGGAGGGATTTGTTGGAAAGCAAGATTGATTTTAGACTCTCCACTGTTGACAGCTGCTCGCTTTGAGTCTTCAAAAACTTGTAGCCATGAAATAAGTTCCGTACGGGTTTCGGCTTGAAGAACAAACGTAGCGTCTTTAGTTTTGACTTCAAAACAAAATCTGCGATCTTCCGTAGAAATTGGAGTGACATGGCATAGCAACACGCCAACTTTGTCACTCTCCTGGACAAAAGTACCAGAGGGAGAAATGTTGAGCCACCCAAACATGCTATTCTTAATAAATATCCAACGTTTGACCCATGTAACTCTAGTCTTCGAAGCAGAACGAACGAACAGCCAACCATGTTTTTCATCTTGTGGCTTATGATTAGAACCATCATCGGGGACAAACCTAGATAACGAAGATTGGGCCGAAGAGTAGTCGCTTAAGTCTCTGGAAGGAAAAAATCTTTGAACGGCTTGTTGTTCAATTTCTTTGCTAGAAGAAGACAATTGCTTGAAAAAAGGCTTGAAATCTTTTTGCATAGACTTAGACCATGATTTGAGTCTCGTCATTTCAACAGAAACCTTTTGAAAAACTGGATCAGAGTGTTGAAACTCAGATGGAGAAAGAATCCAAGGATCAGCCAATGATTTAACAAGGCAAATATCGAGTTTTGTTTGGGTAGTAGATAGTGTATTAGACAACTGGAAACATGTTTTGAAATATGAAGATCTAGCTTCGGCTAGTTGGAATGCATCTTCTCTAAGTGCCGAAGGTTCCTTGTTTTTGGACTGACTCATAAACTTTGCCAGCATTGAATCATATCGAACTTGTGCGTTTTCAAAAATTTTTCGAGCATCTTTGTATCGTTTCAAATCGCCTTTTTGAAATGCTGAAAGATCTTCAATAATGCGCAAGTGGTGAGATTTAACCTTGCGAATAATTGAAGTCCAAAAATAACTGGATATTTCCGCATAGCGGCGCATGGCTAACATTGTATAGTCATGATCGATGACACCTTGAGTGACAAAGCTGGGAACGAATTTGGAAATCAAAGAATTGGCGTGCTCTTGAAGGGCTATTCAAATATCAAGTATTGTTAGACAAAATCAGCATTTGTAGTGCAAAATCTCAAAACTTGTACATACCGTCCATTTCAGAAGACAATTTAGACAAACTTTTGGTGAATGATTCGAGCCACTTATCCACATAGTTTAGTTGATTGTCCATGTGGTTCATAGAAGCTCGAAAAGTTGGACTGTCCAAAGCAGCTTCTTTGTAAAGAACAGCGGTGATGACACATGGAGAAGAAACGTTCCATGAATCAGTGACTTTTTTGCCGTCAGTATTACCTGAAAATGTTTCAACAGTTGGTGCTTTGGTAGGTAAATTTGGTGGCAATGGCTCAATCATTGGTTGAATAGGAGCTGTCGCGGCCACATTGGCAGGAGAAGAGCCTGTGGTAGCCATAGGTGGTGATGGTTGCTGTCCTTGTTCATGCTGTAAAAGAGCGGGAGCGTCGGAAACAGGTTCAGTGTTAGAACTAGAGAGGTCTTGTTGATCCGAAGCCAAAGGCTGCTGGGATAATACTTGCCCAGCTGATGAGTCGGATTTCAAAGACATTGAAAAACTGTGGTGGCAATGTTTTATAGTATATCGGTACGGAGGTGAGGGAGCAATAGAAGTTAAGAACGAAAATGGAGGGATGAGTGAAATTCAAAAATATTTTTAAAAAAAGTTTGAGCAGCTGACTACCGAAAACTAGTCATATACCATAGAACTTAAACCGCTTAAATGGTATTTTGAGTATGAATTGAGTAAATCGGGTACAAGCTGTTTTTGAAAATGGTGTTGTTGAATAAATAAAGTTTGCTAATTTAGCAAAGTGCGTGGTTTTTAATAAGAGGCCTTATGTAAGTATACTCACCCCATGAATTATTACCTGCAAACATATTCCCCTGAACGTGTTCTATTTCTTGTTTCTGTATTTCAGTAACCCAACTAAAAATGTATCTCTCTAATTTGGTGTTCTCCTAATACTAGCGAGCCGAACTGCAGGGAATGATGCATGTCTTTTCAAACCCCATGCCTCAATGAACCCTCAGCATTTTGGCACATTGTTTGGTATCTCGAGATATTTTTCAGGGCCAAAAGTCGTGTCACGTTAGCAACATAGTAAAATTTACCACAGTCTAAGCTCTTCACAAAAACACTGTTTTTCAAATAAAGTAACGTCCCTTCTTTTTTTTAGTTATTACCTCTAAGCTAGCTTCTTTTTAATACCATGTTGAACAGTATTAATGGAATTGTAAGAAATATTGTCACTGTTAAAAATAGGGAATTTGGGGCAATAGAAGAAATCTCAAATAAACTATCCTTTTTTTGACCTCGTAAAATTCTGTCATTTTGAAAGTTATACCTTATAGTTTACTTTAATTGGCAATTACAAATATCGATACCAAGATCAACATTAGGATTCAAGTCTTGTTTGATGGATTTGGAAGCTTGAGATCCTGAATTTTTACGACTGAGGCGAAGCTCACAGGAACTTGAAAACAGATGAGCATGTAACCTCGAGCCCAATAATAACTTGTATTATCATACGTACAGAAATTATTTCAATACACTTTCAATTTTGTCAGTTAGTTTCTTGAAAAACATTAATAAATATAACCGCGTCAGTCCTTCCAGGAAGACTCAGTTTTGCATTAAAAATAGCCCTTTGTTAACTCCTTCCGCTCCGTCGCAAACTGGGGCCATAGGTGCGCATCTAAATATTTTGGGGTGCTGCTTGTAGGATTGTTGATTGTTTTATATGCAAACTCCTTGTGCTTGCAGATTTTCCTCTATTTGGTCAAGATAATATCAGCATGTGCTTGTTCAAAATGTACATTGCAAGTCTTTCAACTAAACCCTGGCACCCTTATAAAGTTGAATAAAATCTCAAACCCCCAGCCTCAATATATCGTAGACATGGTTATGATTTAGGATCCAACTTCACTTTTCCATACAAGCATTTGCGCATTTTCTTCCATACCATTTCGACAACATCTCTTCTTGGGTTCAGCCTTTGAAACGCAAGCTGAAATTTTCGATCCTCCGTGATAACAATCAGAAAGAATTTGACTTCAAACCCGAAAAAGGCTTCCTCAATCAAAATGTCTAAAATTTCACCTTTACTCAAAAAGAGGCAAGTGTTGAAGCCATAGAACGTACCGGTGGAATGTAGTTGGACTCCCAAATCTCTCATCACAAGGATTGAATCTCCTATAATTGATTCGCTTGTTAGCCTTTTATTATAGATGAATCTGAGAATATGTATACTTACTTTGATATCGGCGACGAAGTATTATACATGCTGTAACAATGGTAATTATATTCACATGCCAGTTGCGTAGGCCGTTTATTTTAAGCATCCAATTGCAAATAACGTTGCGTGCTACTCCATCAAGCCATCTTCTAGAAAAATTCTCAATTCCATTGGCGTCTATAGCATATTTCAAAAGTATTACTAGTATTAAAGCGATTCCAGACAAGAGTTTGGATAGACCAAAGAGAATGTTATATGTACTGAACTTGGACTCCATTGGGTTTCTATTACTGTAAGTATATTTTTGTAAAAATGGAGATCGTTCTTCAATTATCAGCTCGTTCCCGTTAGCATCTTGGTAGCAATGTACTGAAGATTGTGTCATTGTGATCACAACTATCTGATGAGTATGTGTTTTGGTGTGAATCAGTTATGTTGTTAATGTTTGTCGTGTAATTTACACCCCTTAAATGTCTATAAGAGGCTCTCAAAAGCTGAAGTGTTTGATGAAAAATTCAAAGACGCAATGTTAGAATTTTTTTTCACATATATATACTTGAGTATTGGTTCATACTTGACGCTCTTAAGAATCGTGAATTATAAAGCTGTCCAGTTTCAACGGTGAGAGAACATTTCACAAAGAGATGCGGCTGGTAGCTAAGAATTTCTGGTCAAATTTATTTGATACATACACCATCTGATTATCACCTTTAATAAGTCAGTAGATTTTAAGGATCTTTCCGAAAATGGGATGGGGGAAGTCTTGGGATGAATGACAACAATACAAGACACCGGCTTGGTATCTCAGTTTTCTGAACATGGCGTGAAAAACCCTTTCGTAACTGTGAGCACTCTTAAACTCACAAGAGGAATATATAATGTATAATGTATAAAGTAAATGACAAATATAATCAATGGGTATTTAGTACAACTTTTGATTAACAAATATATCTCATCATAAAAAGTCTCACATATTTATACTAATAATGGCAATTCTACACCTGTAAACCAGTTTGTTAAAATATTGTTTAATAAAATGTTAGAATTTCAATCTCTGTAATGGGTTTTCCCAATTACAATTGCAAACCTCGTCACATTTCATCTATTTTGCAACCGCCTTATCCATACCAGACCACCATCTAGCTGCTTTCACAAACCGTGCTGGCATTCCTTTCAAAGCTGGAACAAATTTGGCATACATTGGCATATACAACGACCCTCCCTTTCCTTCTTGTATTCTATCCACGATAGTCTTTGCAACTTTGTCTGCACTAAGAACTGGAGCCAGGATTTTAGATGGCGTTTCTACCTCTTCAAACATAGCTGTGTTCATTTGTCCTGGACACACCAACAAAGTTTTGATGGCTTGATTTTCTGGGCCAGTGATTGTGTATATAGTTTTTTCAATAGACCTCAAAAGAACCCTTTTTCCTAGTTTTGCACCTTTTTTCAACACTTTCATCTGGTGTACTTTGAGCATTAGGGAAGCCATAGGCACTTGAGCTGTAGCAATAGCTACTGCACCCTTCGTAGCTTTCTTCCCAACGTACATAGCGCCCTTTAACCAATAATCAATAAATATACCTGCTTTGTTTTGCGTTACAGGACTCAGCCCTTTTTTTCCAGATGAATATACTTCAGTAGTATCGGCTTGGTGAAAGTTATTACTGTCCTTGTCCAATTTGGAGTTAGAAACGATTGAGGAAATACTAGGAACAGGATCTGTAGTTCTGAACAAAGAAGCATCCATATTGTCAAGCTCAGCAGTAACAGATTCGTGTAACGCAATAACACCAGCTTTTGAAGAACCATAAGCACCTAAGACCCAAAATGTAGATTAGTTAGTAACAATCATGAAAAAAGCTTTTTTTTGTTTGACAGTGTTGAAGAAAATACTTAGTTGGGCTGGACTCAAGTGACCAAGCACTGACGAAATAGTGACAATGAATCCTCGCTTCTTTTGCATCATCCCAGGCAAAACGGCCCTAATAGTATTGAAATTTCCCAGCAAGTTCACATTGATTGAAAGTAAAACATCTTCATTTGAAATTTTTAAGATAGAGTTTCCTCTCATGACTCCAGCGTTGTTGATCAAAACAGTTACGGGCGAACTGAGTTTCTGAGAACCAGAAGTAGTAGTTGCAATATGTTTCAGAGCTTTTCGAACTTGCTCAATTTTTGAAATGTCGCATAGAATATATTCTACTCCATCAATAGGCAAGGAATCATTCGCATCTTTCTTATCTGGTGACTCGCTTTTGGGGCTTGTTGTGTAAATACTGCTGCTTTCAATACTTCTAACCGATTTGCAGTTTTTAATGAAAGAAAATCTTGGCTCGACTTCTAAAATTTCTTCTTCAATGATTTCTTCATTTAATCGGGTGATATTTTCTTTTAAAGAAGTTTTGTTTACATCCAAGTCATTCGGCTCCGACAAAGTGCTACTGTTATTCTCATTGACTATCGGAGCTTCTTCTTTTTCTGAAATGTCTTCAGCAGATGCATCAAATGAGTAATCGGTAGGTACTATCACGTCTAAGGAAACGACACGTTGAATGCCGCGCTGAATAAGCTCTTTGCAAATAAGCCTTCCAAGACCTGAGTAGCCCCCAGTTACGACCACAACATCATCAACTCTAAGGGAGTCAAAAATATAATTAGTAGGCTCAGTGGAATCAGAGCAAGACTTAATAATATTCATAGCCTGGGCTTTGCAGAAATCTTTGAAATTTCGCATTATTTCAGAAAGGAAAAAAATCAAATGTTGAATGTAAAATGCATTTGATAGAGAAAGTTTGAAAATAATCAGAAGCAAAATTCTAATGCTGAGAAATACCAAAAAAAATTATGATTCATGTCTGAAGTTTAGTTCATCACATCACCCACGTAGTAGTTTAACAAATTATCTTTAGTGTTTTTAGATCCCTTCTACACTATCGTGAAATTTTAAAATATAAGCTTTTATATTTTACAATAAAGAACCAGTTACAAGGTACATCCTTTGAGTTAATTCCTTTTTGATTAAAGGATTCCTGAAGTAATATTTGAATTAATACTCAAAGCTTGTTGGAATATTATCAATAATATATTCGAACCAATAGCTCAAGCTTCCTTGAATAAATTGGATTGAATAACTCAATCTTGTTAAGATGTTCAGCCGCATACCAATTTATTGGTGACACTTTCATTGTTGCCTTGTTAAAGAAAACAGTGATTTAACCACCCATTTTCCAAAAAAAAAAGCACTCAATGATTATTGACTGGATTTATCGAGCGATAAAAAAACAGTTAAAGCCAAAAGATTTTATTTTAAAAATATTGCAAATTCCAAGATAAATAAGGATGTTTGAGATCTTCAAACATTGGATTTCCTGTTACCTGATCCTTGGAACAACTGTAAATGATATTTCTTAGTTGATACTTCGTACCACACTAATGCTGATTTATGAAATCAATTAAAACCGGCTTTAAAAATATGATTAATTCACTCTTGGGTAAGGGCAAATAGTTTCCGCATTTTAATAGGAAACGAAGGTAAATTAAATTGTGCTTGTAAGAAATTAACCATCTCGGGACAGTCTACAGGAGTGTGGGCGTTAAGAAGTAAGTATCCATGTACTTCATTTCTTTTTATATATCAATTGTCTAATACAACACAGCGTGTTCACTCACTAGTATACTCATAATGCTAGGAATATACAAGCATTAATAAGTCTCAGTTATTAGTTATGCCCGACTCCCGTGGAGTAGAGGTGGTAGATAATACCGTCCAGTACTCCATGCTTTGCACCTACGAGATACATTCCATGGCTACAGGTACAAGTTATTAAAACCTACCCATACTGAGTAAGGACTGACCAATTGGAGGGCGAATGAAAAGTTCGGCCAAACCTCCTTTATCCTGACCTCAACACGCATCACCAATATTAATAGCAATAACTCAACACTTATCCCACAACTACAGAGGTGGCTTACGCTATTACATCCTACTCTAGATAATCCCGTTAAGTTATTTGTATCTCCATGAGAGCGGTATATTGATTGTTACCTACGTCACTGGCTCGCCACTTGAAATCTGTTTCATACCTTTTATCGTAGTTCATAGTTCATTGCTGATAGTTCAACTACCTATACCAATACCTATACCAATACCTTGTAGCAGTCTATCTGGTATATTTAAGTCATAGCATAAATGCATTTAGATTTTTCACAATTGAAGCGTTTCTGGAGCTGGATAGTAGGGTTTGAAGCAGACTCTCATCACAGTAGAAGAAGTATACTCATATATGTTGTATTGACTAAACAATTACTACGTAGCTCTGGATTATAGACTGTATGAATAAATTTAAAGTGTTATAGAACCGAGTTACATTGACTTTCAGTTGACCTTAGTCCCCAGCCATAAACTTTTCCAAAGTTGCTAGCATAAAAGGAACAAATAATCTTTGTACACCAGTGTAGCAAATCGTCCAAACAAAGACCTACTTAACTTCTTATGAGCACCTTTCGCGGATTTGAATCTGTTTCGTTGATCTTTTCTACTGTGAGTCGTACAAGTGAAAGAATACAAGTAGATTCTTTCTAGCTGAACATATTAAACTATAATCTATATGATGTATTCACTATTTTGAAATACGCTTGATATAGGTAGAATCTGTTAACAAATATTGATGAGATATTAAGTAAACTAGACTGTTTCGGACTCGGCTCTTACAAAACCCAGACGTTGACAATCCCCGCATCCAGAACAAAATCATTAATATATGCTTTAGCCGTATTACGCTTTAAAATATCTACTCCGGTTCATAATTGTAAAAATTTTTTTTTCTCAATGTAGGTGCCCAAAAGTTTTGAGATTCCGTTGTCAATATCCATGTAATTAAACGTTTAAAAAAACAAAAAAGAATTAGTAATTCTTATAAATGCTTAGAAGTTGAACAAGATAAATATACAAACACACAGGTACCTTGAATTTGAGTCTATCATTTTGGCCCATCATCAAACTTTCAGAAATATAGAATAAATCTTCAAACCAGCTATCCACGATTTAAAAGGCTAATAATTACGTTAATAAATTTCAAAGTCAAAATTGCAGTAGTATTTTTAAAACACCTTTGAAGTCTTGATTCAGCTCATTCACAAAGGCGGGCCAAGTTGATCAACTTATTGGAAACTTGCGGGAAAACAAAATGTCGTTAACCTTTTTTTTGTTGTCTACAACGGGTTTTACTCATTTTGACTAATACGTGACAAAATGCAGAAAGTTATTTTCTTCCGTATTCTTGTTTAACATTTCAACAGCAATGAGAGAAAATATGACGATGCTCACTCGACACAGTGTATTATTAATAATTGATAACTGTCTGTTTTAGAAGAATATAAAAGCATATATGATTGTTGTTATAACCCAATACTGCTTTTGCTTTAAGTTTGCTTTTTTTTTTTTTGTTAATCTACTGTTCTTCCAGCTTATCTATTTATCTGCATAATCCTCAACATCTCTCTATTCTTCAATGACCACAACTAATAATGACCCCGGTTTCAGCATTGATGGCCCATCATCTGAGAAATCTGATTTGAGCTCTAGCTCGTCTAGTTTTCAGAGAGCTAGTAATAGAAACACGTTCGATGCCAGTAATGAAAAAATACCCTATTCAAACAGTAATGATCTCGATGCTAACCAGTCATCAAGCTCACCTATAGATTCCTCAACCACAGATTCATTTAGCCCATCTCCACGACCAGATGAGATATCCCTTCCTCACGAAATTCTTTTTGTATTTTGCATATGTCTCTCGCAACTTTTCACACAAGCTTCAGTCGCTCAAACAATTGTTCCTTATAAGCATATAGCTGCCTCTTTCGGTGTCGATTCTCCTGGGGAGATCAGCTGGTACTCTGCTGGTTTTTCATTAACAGTCGGTACTTTCATTCTTATTGCTGGCCGGCTAGGTGATATATATGGGTTAAAGCGCATGTTTCTTATTGGTTTCAGTTGGTACTCGCTATGGTCCCTTTTGTGTGGTATTTCTGTCTACTCGAAATCGTCAATCTTTTTTTCAATTTGCAGAGCCTTTCAAGGTATGGGCCCAGCTATCATGATGCCCAATGCTGTTGGAATTTTTGGGTCATACTATCCAATGGGAAAACGGCGTGTTCTGGTTATGTGCTGTTTTGGTAGTATTGCTCCCAGCGGTTTTATTATCGGTTCAGTGTTTTCAGGACTTCTTTCTCAGTTTGCTTCCTGGCCCTGGATTTTCTATATAATGAGTATTGCTTGCACTATCTTTACTGTATTTTCTTATTTTATTATACCCAAGCACATTGGAAAGAATTTTTCTGGCAAAAAGCAATCGTTTGATACCCTTGGTGCCGTCACAGGTGTTGTTGGATTGTTCCTGTTCAATTTTGCATGGAATCAAGGTGCTGTTGTAGGATGGAGTGTTCCTTATGTGTATACTTTACTGATAGTTGGAGCTATTTTTCTTGTTCTATTCATTTACGTTGAAATGAAAGTTGCGGAAAATCCTCTTGTTCCGCAATCTCTGTACACGGGAGAAACAGGAATCATTCTTGGTTGCATTGCTAGTGGATGGGCAAGTTTTGGTATCTGGATATATTATACCCATCAATTTGGTATTGCAATTGAGGGTCAGCCAATGCTGATTATGAGCGCTCGCATCGTTCCTTGTGCGTTTGGAGGTATAGCAGCTGGGGTGTTAACTGCATTCTTGATGCCTAGAGTAAACATATCTTTTGTTATGTTGATATCGACGCTTGGGTTTTTTTGTGGATCAGTGATAATGGGAACACGTCCTGTAAACCAGATCTTCTGGGCCCAATTCTTTGTTTCTACTTTGATTATTCCACTTGGAATGGATATGAGTTTTCCAGCAGCGACTGTTGTTTTAAGCCATATGCTTCCCAAAGAACAACAGGGTGTAGCAGGCTCAATTGTTAACACTGTTGTCAACTATTCTATTTCAATTGGTCTCGGAATCGCTGGAACAGTTGAGACATATCAAATGAAGACTGGGAAATCTCATTTGGAAGTCATTCGCATTTGCTTTTACACTGGAATGGGCTTGTCAGGTCTTGGTGTATTACTTGCTATAATACTTGTGTTTAAATCGGCTGTTTATCCCCAACTGGGAGCTGCATCATCCTCAATAGCAGTAGAAAGAAAGAATACTGATGAAGAGATGTGATTTTTCCATCTCGATACCCTTTTTGTTTGAATACTCTAGCACTTAATCTTGTAATCCTTGTTTTTTCCCTAATAAAAGCCTAGTTCTTAATATAAAAATATACATCAAGTCAGATCAATGTTTTCCTATTGGATTTTGGCATTATACACTGATATATATGCATTAAACTACTGGAGTCTTGAAAAACTTTCATCCAATGAATACATATAAAGCAGTAGCAGCTCAAATGAGTGCGAAGATGTAGAATTGCTTTTGATAAAAACGAAGTAATGAGCAAATTCACATTCAAATACGAAAAATCTGCCAGCCAATGGCACCGAATATATTACAAACAAAAATACATAAATTATAACCAAAAATAATAAATAGCAGCAGTAAATCCAAATTAATAAATGCATGCATATATGCTTGTCCTTATCCTAAATAAGAGCAATATCCCAGTCCATTTCCTCAACAATATCTGTCCAAGGCTCGCTGCGTGACCAGCATAGCTCCATCAATTCACGAGCCTTTTTAACATAATCAATCCCAAAGCGCTCCATTCCTTGGAGACGTAGCCAGAAGTTTTGCTGAATTTCAGGGTCCACAGCTTCGCAGCCAATAGAAAAAAGTGGAAAAGACATGCAACATTCGACGGCTAATCCAGCTGGAATATATGTATCCATAAGTGTAGTGCTATGCTTGACAACGTTTTGGACAAGTTTGGATTCTGATGAAAGGTTCATTACTCTTCTGTACAAGTGAATGATGGCTCCGTAGCAAAAAACGGTATTGAGAATAGATAATTGTGATTGAGTCTGAACATGCGCAGGAAGCTGTACGGCGTCAGTTATCATTGACTCAGTTCGTTTCAGCAAAGACTCCAGTCGTTGACGAGATTTCTCAGAATACACAAATGCGTCGGAATTTTGTGTTTCTGAAGAGTTTTCAGTGTCAGTGGTGACATGTTGTTCTGGTGACTCTTGTTGAGATAGAGAAACTGAATTCCTATGCTTCCTTTCCAATACTCCTAAAACACTCTTGACATAATTTTGTCTTCGAACTTCGTAAGCCTCACATAATGATATAAGAATAATCGAAAGCTCGTATGCCTTTTTTATTAAATCTTCATCGGAGTTTTTCCATTTTTGCAACCATTGGCTCACAGCTGGTGGGTATTCTTCTGTCAGGTTTTGATCAAAAATGTTTTTGATATTATACTTTTTGGTATCAAGATGTGTTGAAATAAAATTATTTAAACTCTTGGTCAAACGTTTGCGTTGTCGTACAAAAAAGCTAATCTTTGAAAATACGGGCAAAACATCTAAATCGATTCCAAGCAAAAAATCAACCTTAATGCCATAATGCCTGGCATTGATCTTTGAAATATCGGAGTCACCGGTAGAGTTGTCAAAATCAGCTGTAGAAATAGGGGATGCATCATGACTTGAGGTTGAGTCTCTATTCAATTTAGCTATTCGTGAGCCATAAATGTCATTGAATGACAGTTTTTTGATTCGCTCTAAATGCCAATCATGAAGACTCCAAAGCTGAGACATATCTTCGTTAGTTGTCAAGAAGGCAGTTGCTTTGGGTGAGGACAGTGAACCGATTACATCAATGTATGCAAACCAACGGATGAGAAAGAATGATACGTTATTCTCATCAACATCTGTTTTTAAAACACCTAGAGGCCTAGGACCAATTAGTTCTTTTTCGTTATCAGTAATAGAAAATTTGATATCTGTCACTCGTTCTGGTCTCGACACATTACCTGTGGAATGTGTATTAGTTTTTGATTCAAACTCGATATCTTGAGAAAAAAGGTTTTGCTGTTGATTATCTAAAAATGACTGAGCGAAATCACGAGCAACTACAATGTCTCTAGCGCCATGCATGTGAGTTTTCCAAGAACGCTCAGTCGAGCTAGTAATGATATCATAAGAAGACAAAAGTATAGCTGTTGCAAGTGTAGTGTCGCTTTTGGCCTTTTGCTGGTTTTCAAGACATTGGATAAACCCTTGGTATGCACGAGTCATCAGCCGAGACACAACTTCCTCTGGAACAACAGTATGCTGAAATTTGGCACGATGAGTAGCTGAAAAAGCCAGTAAAAGGGCAAGTAAATGAGGTGTAGATAGTGCCATTGAAGGCAAAATGGTTTTGAACGGGTTTTCTGGGTAAATGCTAGGAGCTGGGACTAAAAGGTCAGCAATAATATATATGTAGTGCTGGAACAAGTCTTTGTACATTGGTACATTTAGAAGAATATCAGGTAATGGCTCAAGTGATCTAGGAATAGAGGGTGTATCAGAATCTGGGCTAAGATCTGAGCTTAATCCAGACATATCATTCAGTGACGAAGGACTGGGCAAGGAGCTCCGCAACGGAACTTGTATTAAATTCGAATATTTGGTATTACTCTGATCGTATAGATCTGTGTGTTCAAATGCCTGAAGGTCTTGTTCAAAACTATCGATTGGTGCAAAATTCATATTGTCCAAATCAAATGCAGGCATAACAAGTTGTTTGTTTCCTGATAGGGGTATATTTATCAGCTGAGAGTTGTTGTGAAAATTTAGCTCTTTATCAAAAACCATTAAATCACCAGATTCGTGTGAGCCCATGTTTTCAGAGTTTGTGTCAAAAACGTTTAAATCTAAATCCATCAAGTTGTTGGTATCAGAAAATGTGGGGTATAGTCCTGGTTCCATAGAGGAGATACTAGGATTAGTTTTGTCTACGGCGCTATTTTCATTTTTAGGGCCTGTTGGGAATTCAAGTAAAGTATCAGGAAAATTTTCTTGCCTAAGACCTGGGCTGGTATTAGGAATATCTGGTTCTTTTGTAGGTATGATATCAGGTATCGTAGGATTTATTTCTGACAACTCTGATGGGTTTGGAGGTGTGAGGATAGATTCATTGAAATAAAATTGTGCGGGGTTTTCCATAATAAAGGAGTTTTTAGTGACTTTTTGTTGGAAAGGAGAAGGTTTGAATACTTTAGAAATGTTTCGTACAGATGCAGGAAGGGAATTTGTAAAGCTGGTAGTACTTTCGGCATCGTTTTCATCTGGAGGTTCTAAACCTTGGCTATTTAAAGCATCACCAATAACTAAAGCTGTATACTGTGTGGATGAGTCTATTCGAGGCTTTTTGTAAGGGCGTCCACCCCATGTGAGTTTTAAAGAGTAATCGCACGCTGCGCCAGTCTTGGTGCAATTCTTACAGCTGGGCTTTTCTTCATTACACTGAAAATAGCAAAACAGTCTATGTTAATGATTAGAAGATTTATAAATGTCTAAACATATCATGTACATACTTTAATTTTTAAACGTTTACCTAGTATTTAGTTAGTTATGATAAACAGATAACAAGCAAAAATAAGCTACTACTTACAGTTATGGCATCCGTTTCTACTCCGTCTTTTGATTTCTTTTCCTTCAACCTATTAGATTTAGTTAGTGGGTTAGGATATATTTGCGAAAAAAATATAGTCGCTATTAGTTGCAACTTCGAAATACTACCAATAGACGACTAGAATCAACTTTGACATACTTTTTTTCGTGGCATTGAGACTAACACAGAGAGAAATTCGAACTCGTGTAGTTAATTAAAACAGATAACAGG
The DNA here is from genome assembly GCA_030578715.1 of Magnusiomyces tetraspermus. Taxonomy (NCBI): domain Eukaryota; kingdom Fungi; phylum Ascomycota; class Dipodascomycetes; order Dipodascales; family Dipodascaceae; genus Magnusiomyces; species Magnusiomyces tetraspermus. The sequence continues at coordinate 63,277 of JAKTYL010000104.1, forward strand.
TATACTTCAAATTTGACGTAAAGTAAATGAAGGGCAAATTCAGCTTTCGAAAAATAAAAAATTAAGCAAGTATCTCCAAAGGGTTATCGTCAGTTGAAGATAGATGAGTTAGTGAAAAGATTAACGGCTGGACTTTGTTCCGTTTATATACAAGTTTGTGTGACAAACGGCTTTCTCCCAAGAGACTTTATTACATTGTAACTAAAACATGTAACAATTTTAGGTTGGGAGCTATTGTAATAGCTGACTAACCACAGACATGTTATAGAAAAACTACTGCTGAGGGGCTTCTGGGTTATATCGTTGGATTATGAGAGAGGGGTTGGAATTGTATGAATTAGAGTATGAAGAACTTATTCGACTTAACAAGCATATCCTCTTAACTTGTGATGAGATGGAATACGGGGTTAGGAAACTAGTAGTTAATGAAAAAACTCCAGTTCACTGTTAGCAACATAGTTGTCGATAGTCTATGACGTTTACCGTCAAATTTTGCCTCCAAATATCAAAAGGATAAACGTGATACTCACGTGGTTTGATTTGATGTTTTGAAAAATATAAGAGCTAATGAACATTGTTTTTGTAATGGTTAGCCCAAGATCAAAGCCTGATTTTATGATTAATATTAGGTCTTGAAAGTTAATCCAGTCACTCAGCAGCTTTGTATTGCGCTCTATTCATAAAAAAACAATGCCAGAGCCACCTGAATCTTGGAATCAACTATTTCTGGGGTGGCTCCAAGACATGTCTACTAACTGTCCAACAGGTGGTAACGCTTTCATGTCTAAAGCTTATGATAAAGCATATAGCTCTTTATCTGTCTGCCCTAAGCAGTTTTCACATCCATCTGAACTATCCGAGCTCAAGTTCTTTGGTCCTTCAATATGTACAAACTTAGAAAAGCGGTTGGCAAAATATTGTTCCGCTAGAGGAATTCCTTTACCTGCAAATCCACGCGAAAAAGTCGCGATCAAGAAAATTAGAGGCAACGCGAAATCAGACCCAAACACAAGTCCAGCCATTATCAACTCGATGCCTAAGCCAGCAACTCACAAAAGCACTAATCTTTCTGCTAACATTCTCGAGCTTTCTTCTGATGAGGATGAATCATCTAGAGTCGGCTGCAGTTCCACACATTCCAATCCACAGTCTAATTTCAACGGTGGCCAGGCAAAAGGTCGAAAGCGAAAGTATAACGTAGATATTGTTAATACCTCTACAAGTTCAAGAGCTGTTGATACTTCTGATGACTTGTTCGTCACCACTTCTTCAACTACTCCAAACTCTCGCCCTGATACTAACTCAGTGCCTGATATATCAAATAACCCATATGTCATCAATTCTCGAACCACTCCTAATTTTGCTTCTGCAATGTATAACAGAGGTTCCAGTAATCCTAGAACTGCCACCCGCAAAAAAGCTACTCAATCTTCTTCGACTGTTTCCGAGACGTTGGTCGAGGAGCCTCCTCTTGAGCCCAATCAAGCTAAGCGACAGAAATCTGCGAAAGCATCAAAATCTAACCCCAAACCTCCTAGAATTTACGTTCCACAATATCGATCTGGCGGATACGCAATTTTACTCACATTATACCATCAAAGTCAAGATTCCAGAACCGATGGAGGAATGACGAAAAGAGAAATTTTTCAAGCCGCTGCACCTTTATCAGATAGCGCTTTTGTTGCTGATTCTCACGTAAAGAAGTTTTATTCAGCCTGGAACAGTATGAGCACGCTTATAAACAACAGTTTGGTGTATAAATCCAACACAAGAAATGCAATGTATTACGCTACTGAGGAAGGAATAAACATTGCAAAAGGACTGCTAAAAGCTGAGCGCCAGCTAACTAGCTCAAATCTAGGACAATCAAACGTAAATAGCACCTCTAATACATGTACTAATGAAGCCGATAACGAAGATCCTATCATTATGCTTGATGACAGCGGTTACGCTCAAGAAATTATTGAGATCAACACAACTGATGCTGCCAAAAGTAATTCAAACGGCATATCTAACGGTTCAGCAAATACATTCGAAACACCGAGTCGACTAGCAAAATCGAAAACGGATGCTGAAACTTTAAGCTCAGAAATGAATCCTTTCGAAAGCCCCAAAAACGAACTGACACCCAATAGTCATGTTCGTGCTGAGCTCTGGCGTTTTGGAAAAATACAGTTTACATCTTCACCCAACATACCTTTACTTGGTGGTACTCCCAAAGCGACTCAACCAAAAAATTCGAGTCAAGTTCATGAAAAATCACCGCTTTCAGTTCGAAACAGCCAACCCCCTTTGTTTGGTACCTCCTCTGCAGTGCATAATCCTGTTGAGGAGAAATACCAGCGTGCAATTTGGCCCGCAGGCACTTTTGAGGTTGAACTTGTGGTTGACAATCGTGAAAAACGGTCAATGGTTGATCCCACATTTTTCATTGAAGAATTGAAACAACTTAAAGTCCCATGCTCTATGGAGGTATTAGCTGTTGGTGATTTAGTCTGGATCGCTCGTAACAAGAAGAGTAGGCAAGCAGCTGTGCTTGATTTTGTCGTTGAGCGTAAACGTTTGGACGATTTGGTTTCTTCAATCAAAGATGGACGTTATTACGAACAAAAGTCTCGTTTGCACAAGACTAAACTAAACAATATAACATATTTGATTGAAGAGAGTGTTTCATCTGATAGAATTACTGCATTCACAGGGCATGTACAAACAGTGATGTCTGAGACTTTGGGTGCAAATGGATTCTTTTTGAAAAGAACTACTAGTGCTTCAGATACTGTCAGCTATTTGGCACAAATGGCCAAAGGTATTGAAGAACGATATAGCACACTTGATCTTTATGTTGTTTCTCCCAAAATTATCACACCTCGATCGTATGATTCCGCTATTGACCAAAGTCGTGAAAAAATACGCATTAGGAACGACAAAGGCTGGGTAAGGAAGTCGATAGATGAAGACATCGGAAGTTGTCAAAAAGAACTGGCTGTAGACTTTGAAAGCTTTCAAACTGCGCTTTCTAAAAGCGGTATGGCTACTGTGAAAGATGTGTACATCAAAATGTTACTGGCTATCAAAGGCATGACTTACAGTAGAGCTGTACTTCTTCAGCAAAGCTACCCTACCCCTAGGCTATTGATTGATGCTTACGCGCGCGAGCAAGATCAGTTTGCCAAACGAAGAATGCTAAGCCAAAGGTTTGGTGATTTGATTAAACCACTCAGATTTAATCAAATTTTGTCAGAAAAAGTCTATGAAGTTTGGGGCCACTCCTTTTAGTTTGTTTTCTATAATGCATTTTATATATTTTTTTATTTCACTCTTATTTATTTTTTAGTATACACTTATCAATGAATCACCTAGTTTTAAGAATTTTGATCAACAGTTGTAAATGGGCAAGCCCGTGTCAAATACGCTATTACATACAAACACTATGTATATGTTTTTGACTAACCCAAGACCGAAAAATTCAAATTCAAATTGGTAGTACCCACTTAGTATCTATCTCATCCGAGACTTGATTGATATATTACGAAATTCGCAACCCTATATTAACAATCTTTGCTATTATTTTTTGTTAAAATGGCCTCATCTGTTGTAAATGTTTCCAAGAAAGAACTTAGAAATATCATTAAAGAAAAGCTTCATGTTGCTACAGCCGCTGATATAAGATCTCAATGTATGTGCTTTCTGTTTCCATTCATAATACCATACCATATAGCTGTTTCTTTCTAACATCACTCTTATAACTTTGTTTCTTTTGATATTTTTAGCAAAAAATGTATTCGAGTCTCTCTTTAATATCCCAGAGTATAAATCTGCTTCTACAATTGCTTGTTATTTGCATATGGGTCAACATGAAATCGAAACAGACTTGATCATCAACAATTCCTTTCAAGAAGGTAAGAAAATAAATTTATGGGTTTTGTTCATACAAGTGCTCTTTTTCTAACTATTACTGTTGAAATACAGGAAAACGAGTATTTCTTCCTCGAATCGTTGACTTGCCTAAAGAACAGCATGGGGTATTGTTCAAAACTCATCGTAAAACTATGAACATGCTGGAAATGAAATCAGTAAAAGATATTTCACTCATCAAGCCACATGGACCATATCAACTACGTGAGCCACCTTTAGAAAACACCGACGGTATGTATAAATTTTGTTTATTTTTCAAATATTTTGTTTTTCTCATGAACTTTTTCGTCAAATGCCAAAAACTAACTGAACTTTTAGCACTTTCGGATTCTTCAATTGGCCTTGACCTTATTATTGTTCCTGGTCTTGGGTTTACCAAAAAGTGTCATAGAATTGGGCATGGAAAAGGGTTCTACGATACTTATATTACACATTGTAACAAATGGTCGCAAGAGAATAACCGTAAACGACCTCTTTTAGTTGGTATTGGAGCAGAACAGCAATTGGTAGACCATATTCCTTTGGAAGAGCATGATATACCATTGGATTTTTTGATTATCAATGGTCAAGTATACAAGCATACAGCTCAAAAAGAGTGATTTTTCATATTAATTACTTTTCTTTGAATTGACTTAAACGCATTCCAACATTGAGTTTTGCAGGCCATTATAATCTCAACACTAGCCTTTGCTAATTGACAATCAATAACGATGTAAATTTTATAAATAAAGCATTTATTTGGATTTTTTAAACATTCAACAAAAGAAAGGGCATGATCAACAAAAAAAATAAAATAATACAATGATAAAAATAAAACTGTTTTATACTTAGAAACTAAGCTGGTTATGGTTCTTTTGATAAACTCGACACAAGCGTTATATTATCACCTTTTAATAAAACGCGTCCTGTTGATTTAAAAAAAATTTAACAAAGTAGTTAGCAAATATTTGTTTTGAAAGAGCAAAATGAAAATATAATTATTATCAAACGTACCAAGCTCACGCTTTTCACTTGTTTTCAAGTTGACCTCGACGGTGTTGACAAGAACAACATTCATAAATTCATCGAAACCCTAAAAGCAATGTTAGGAAAAGATCAATTTCAAGAAGCCAAAATTAAACTTACAGCAATTTTGCCTTCTAGTCGCGAATCAACCTGTTCATAGAGCCAGACTTGAACTGGGGTCTGTGATTGTAGGAATTTAAATAGAAGGTTGATGGGAGGGATAGCCTAAATTAAAACACAAAAGATACTATTAGTATGGTGAATCCATTTAGTTTAGAGCAGACCTTAGTACTTACAACTTTGTTTTGTTTGGACGACATTGTAGATACTGGAACAAATGAATGGATAAACTTGTTATTGTGCTTAAGTGCTGTGTGTGTTTAGGGTGTATGAAATTTTTGAGTATTTAAAACCCTAACCTTGCGCGCCACTAGTTCTAATCACTGGTGTACAAATCAAACCCTTTTTCACCATGAAAACATTACGTTTATATCTTATACATAAAAGTATATTCAATCCATCAAACTACAAGTCAATGCTTTACGTGGCCACTTAAGTCATTGTTAAATTACTAATATGAGCGACCAAGAATTTACGGAAGAAAGAGTTTTACAGGTTCTCGACACCCTTTACTCTCCTACTACATTGGACAATCTTAAGCAAAGCGCCAATAGCTACCTGGAGCAGTTTCAAAAAGAGGTATGTATTAAAAATTTTAAGCATCAGTTTTTGGTATCCAGCTATTTAATTGTGGTGGTTTCAATTGCCCTTGATTCTAACTATTATCATCATGATTAGACATCTGCTTGGACTATAGCACACAACATTGTATCAAATTTTCAATATTCCGAGGCAGCTCGTTTATTTGCAGCCCAAACACTTCGCACAAAAATTTCATACGATCTTTTCCAGCTTCCCGATGAATCAAGATTAGATCTTAAAAACTCCCTTTTGCAACTCATTGTTCTCAACAAAAATGGCGCCAAACACATTAACATTATTTTAGCCGTGGCGCTCGCCAACCTTGCGCTCATGTTTCTTTCTTGGAAAGACGTTATTCCAGAACTTGTGTCAAATTTGGGCCAATCCCCTGAAACAGCATCTGCTCTCGTGGAGTTTCTGAAGGTTCTCCCAGAAGAAATGTCCTCTAGCAAGCGCCTTCCTCTTACGGATGACGATCTCAAATCTCGTGAAGTTGAGCTTTTGTCAAACAATGCTGAAGATGTTTTGACTCTTCTTGTTTCTTATATTCAGCAACCTGAGCTGTCATCATTAAAACCTCTTATTTTTCAATGTCTGGATTCTTGGTTGACCGAAATTGATAGCCGGAAGATTGTCAATTCACCAATTATTGACATTGTTTTCCAAGCTCTTAATGACCCAAATACCTTTGAATCAGCCTCTAGCTGTGTGTGCACACTTGTAAGGGAAACACGTGAAGTCGATGAGTCTGTGGATATGATCAACGCTTTGTACCCTCGAATTGTTGCACTCCGACCACTGATCAAAGAAAGCAAAGATGACCTCGAGACTTTCAGATGTTTAACCCTTATTTTCGCAGAAGCTGGAGAATCTTGGCATATGCTTGCTGCAAGATCGCCAAAAAGCTTTAGGCCTTTGGTTGAGGGTATTGCAGAATGTGCTGCTTTTGATGAAGATTTGGATGTTGTACAGTATACCTTTTACTTTTGGTACGATCTTGCTGAAGTAATTTCCTTGGACAGATACGACGAAGCTCGTAATGATTTTGGTGATATCTATTTGCAGCTTTTGAAGGTCTTTGTCAACCACTTACGATACCCAATTGCTCCTGGTGATAATTCCCAATTAACTGGTAAAGACTTGTTTGACGGCAACCACGAAAACGACGATAAATTTAGATCTTTCCGCCACGAAATGGCTGGAGTTCTTAAAGACTGCTGCAAAGTTGTTGGAAGCAGCAAGGCCTTGTCTATTCCATATCAAATGATTTACGAATCGCTAGAGGCTCAGTCTCAGGGTAAAGTGGTTCCATGGCAATACATTGAAGCGCCTTTGTTTGCAGTTCGATCAATGGGCCGCGAGATTAGCAAATACGAAAACGAAGTTATGCCACTGCTCATGAAGGTTGTTGAAAACTTGCCTGAAAACGACATGATCAGATATACTGCCACACTTTTTCTCGGTCGTTACTCTGAATGGTCTGAGAAACACCCTGAGTTTTTGGAACTTCAAATCAACTACATCACAGTGGGCTTTTCTAGTTCAAACACTGATGTCGTACACGCTTCTGCTCAAGCTTTTAAGGAGCTTTGTTATGACTGCGGTAAACTTTTAGTCAATTATGTTGATCAAATATACCCATTCTATGAGCAATTAGGTGCTGCTTTGCCATTAAATACATATTATAATGTCACTTACGGCATTGCTGACATTGTCTCAACTCAGCCAATGGCTGAAGTTGAAAAATCTTTACAAAGATTCTGTGAGCCTATTTGCCACAGGCTGATTGAGTTGTCACAGCTTTCCCCCGACAAAGCGTTGTTTAGAAACATTGCTGACCAAATTGAATTGTTGGTTATTTTCGTTCGAGAGGTTAAGTTATGTGTTCCTCTTAAATCATCTGACCCCACTGTCAAATTTATTGAAGATGTCATGCCTGTTCTCAACGGACTTATTGACCGATATGGTGATCAGTCAATTGAAATTTCAGAGAGATACTGCAAATTTGTCCGTTCTTCCATCTTGAATGTTCGATTACATCTTATTGATTTAATTCCTTCGTTAGCCGAAAAAATCGCAGCTATGTATGACAAAACACATTTTGGATGCTATTTGTGGGTTTCAGGCGCAATTGTGAGGGAATACTCTATTGACGAAACACCTCAAGAGATTTTTAACGCTGTTTGGGTATTTGCCGAACAGCTCATTTCTTCATTTGCCCGCAATTTTTCAGTTGAAATTGCACCTAATGTGCGAAACCACCCCGACAGACTGGAAGACTTTTTCCTTATGATGCAAGATGTTCTCCTAGGATATCCATTTAAATTAATTACCTCACCACAACTTGGAGCAGTCTATGAAGTTTCCAAGGCTACTCTCGATTTGTTTGAAGTCGACCCTGTTGTTTCTGTGTGTCGCTTTTTGATCGATTTGTTTGCTTATGGGACTCGATATTCACCAAACTCGCAGGTGCATACTATTCCTGAAGAAGTTCAGAATTTGGTTCGCGAGTTGGCAGTAGCTCGCGGTGGTGAGTTGTTTCAAAAGATTGTACTAGGATTAATTACCACCCTTCCCCGCGACGCTGAATACGAAGCCACTGCTTTGATGATCAAGATTTTGCAGCTAGTTCCTGCTGCACAAGCTAGCAGCTGGTTAGCAGAAACTTTAGACTCGTTGCCGTCAAACAGCGTCAGCGCAGAAGAGAAGAATAAGCTTTTACAGTCCTACACTACATCATTAATGTCTGGTAACATGAAAAAGGCACGTTCCCAAATTAATGATTTTGTTGGGTGGTATCGCCGAAGAGTGTTGTCAAGACGTGAAGGCAAGCCTGGTTCGACAGGCAGTGCTACTACAGCAAGCGGATTATCAGCTCCAGGAAGCTCAGCCTCTGGTTTAGGTAATATTCCTCTTGGTCCAAGATACGGTTCTTAAACATGAAAAAGTGCATAGTTACATATAATTTGATTAGTTTGTTGGTTGATTAGTGTGTTAAATTATTTTCAAATATAGCTGTGTCTACAACAAAAATTGCAATTGTTTTTGGTTATAATTCCTGTCCAATTTTCCGCCGCTGATCCAAAATATGTTAGAGTTATATATCTTCATCATGAAACTTTGAAGGTAAGCTAAGGAAAGCATGTGGATATAAAAGAAACGCAATTGAGACAATAGTGTAGGTAAATAGTAAAATATCAATTAGGATATCAACTAACTAATTGGCCATTTATAAGAAGAGGTATAGATATATATTTAGATATGTATCTGTGTTTACTGAAAAACTTGTATGAATGGTAGGATATATGAGAAGATGAATACAGAGAATATAAATTGAAATAGAATAGGTATATAAATGTTGAAAATGTTGTACTGGCTAAATCTTGCTTAGTAGTCTTCCTTGATGGCTGGATATATATTAAAATCAAAACAATGACAAGAATTAAGAAAAGTTAGACAATGAGTTTTAAGGATAAAACAATTAGGAAAAGAATCAAACTTACGAGCTTCAGTTGGAGGAGGAACATTACGTTCATGTTTGGTACCACCAGGTCGTTGGGCAGGGATAATGGGATCTGGGTGCGCATATTTAACAAGCATGGACTCGGCGTTTGCAATGAGGTAATGAATCTTGCGAGGATCAGCAATATCCTTGTTGGCATCAAACTGTTGTCGGATTTCTAAAGCCTTGGTGCGCCAAAGGTCACGGCGATTGATCCAACTCTTGGACAATCGAAGCGACTGTCTGTATAAAGAGGATACCAGCCTTCTGTGAGTTTCAGTAACCATTTTTTCAGTGAGTATGCTTGTTATGGGTATCTATGTATGTTTTCTGTAGATATTCAAACCCAAAAAAACAGTAAAAAGTTGATGATGATAAGCTGGAAAAAAAAGGTAGTAGCGGCAGTACAAAAAAAAGGGTATTATGAAATGTATTACAAAAATTTCACTTTTTGACAAAAAAGGTTGTAACACAAAAATGGCAATTTGGTGGTGTTTTGTGTGACAACTTTGGATGGTCAGTGATTGGCTGTATGCTACATGTATGGTAAACAACAAATGTCAAAATTAAACATTAGTCACGAGATATACATGTTCTTTGCTTTAATTGAGTGTGATTGGCACGTGTATTGGTGCTATGGTCAATTCCCCACTTTGGCTTAACTCTACATAGAAAAAAACGGTGAATAGGCGAAAAACAAAAAAGTTTCAAGTTTTGTGTAAAAAAATAAACAAGCATAAATAAATAAAATACCGCCTTGTATAACTGGGAAAGGTATAAAAGCAGCCGTTAAGCCAAGTCATATTTTTTTTTCTTTTTTGCTTTTTATCAATTGAATTTCGAAAAATACTAAATAAAATATAAGCCTTCAAACTCCAATTGATTGTTCATTTTACTTTAATCAACTCTACCATATACTCTAAGCAAAATACCCAATAAATACATATATCACAATTCATAATGTCTGCTGAAGAAACCAAAGCTCAAGAACCAACCTCTGCTGGTGCTAAGCGTAAAGAGGTCGAGCCTGAGACTGTTGTTGAACCAAGCGCATCTGACAATGCCAACACTGAAGAACAAAAACATCAAGAAGCAGAAGACTCGTCTGCTAAACGGGCAAAGGTTGAAGAGACACCTGCTGAAGAAACCAAGTCTGAAGAGGTATCTGCACCTGAAGCTTCTGAAGAAGCCAAGGATGCTGGGGAAAAGAAAGACGACGAAGTTAAGGCCAGCACTGAAACTGAGCCTTTGAAGAAGAAGAAGTCTAAGAAGACTAAAGGGAAAGCAAAAAGCAGATACGCCAACATCCAAGGTGGTGACGATGATGATGACGATGACGAAGATGATGATGAAGACGACAATGTTGAAGATGATGAAGAAAAAGTATGATGAGTTTTTGTTTTGGTTGTCTCAGCCATTAGATGATTAAGTTTATTTTAATTAATATTGTTGCTAACTTAATTTTTTTAGGGTGTTGATGAGGAGGATTCATTTGAAGAAATCGATACATCCAACATTATCCAAGGCAGACGTACTCGCGGAAAGGTCATTGACTACAAGAAGACTCTTGAGAAACTTGAAAAGCAGGAGCGGGAAGGTCATACCGATGAATTGTTGGAGGATGAAGATGAAGAGAACGATAGCAACTATGTTGCTCCCGCTGATAATTGAAAATAATAATAATTAGTGGTCAATTTTTTAAGGTCTTATTATTGTTAATAGGCTATTCACTTTGTGAAATTGGGTTTTATATAAATATTTATCAAGAGATTTTCTGTTTTTTAATAAGTTGGTTGATGTGATACGTTTCTACGCTTGTGTTTAAAAATATCTGAAGAGCTAAACAGTGCTACAGGCTGACTATCTGTCTCGAAATAAAGACATTTATTCAATTGAGTTTTATTTTTAGCAGTTGACAAACGATTTTCAAAACCACAAATAAATACACCGTTGGCATTTCAATTTTTATATCTTTTATACCTTTTATTTGTTTTCATTTTTATATTTTGTTGTTTTTTTTATTTCATTAATTTATCGTTGCGCATTAAAAAATCGTCGTGATAATTCACTATCCAAGTTTAACAGCACTGACCTGCTTTCTTAGCGCCATCATCATGGGGTTGATCAGTAAACTCAATAGTCTGACCTTGGGTTGGTCGAGATTGGTTGAAATCAGCTTGTAAAGTCTGGTCAGCGTACAATCTGTAAATCTCGGTCAAAATATTTTGAAAGGCACTTTCAACATTGGTAGCATCAAGAGCGGATGTTTCGATAAACAAAAGATTCTTCTCTGAAGCGAAGCTTTTAGCTTCGTCGGTGGGAATAGCGCGAAGGTGTTTGAGATCACACTTATTACCAACAAGCATAACCACAATTTGGGGATCTGCATGATCTTTCAGCTCGTCCAGCCATCTGCTAACGTGTTCGTATGTTTCTGGTTTGGTAATGTCATACATCAAAAGCGCACCAACAGCGCCACGGTAGTATGCTGAAGTAATAGCACGATATCTTTCCTGACCAGCGGTATCCCAAATTTGAGCTTTGATTGTCTTGCCGTCAACTGTAACTGTTCGGGTAGCAAACTCAACACCTATCGTACTCTTGGATTCAATATTGAACTCATTTCTTGTGAATCGGCCCAAAATGTTAGATTTACCAACACCAGAATCACCAATCAAGACAACTGAAATAAAAAAAAAAAGTTAATGATCATGAACAGAATGATAACAATAATAATAGTGTATTCAACACAATAGTACAAACTAAAGTAGCAAATAAGCATCCAAGTCCCATCACAACTAAAGAAAGATGGCTTTTTAAGCACATATTCTTTATATCATTTATAGTCAATCAGTGTAAACAACAATCAATGCCTTAATATTTATTAAAAAAATCAAAAGATCAATGATACAATATGTATATATGGGTATTCACTGTGATGGCTTGTGAAAAACATTTTTATAGTAATAGTCAAACTTGGCAACAAAAGCAAATACTACAACCTGGCCAAAGCGTGTTGGTACTTTAAAAAACAAAATATATCAAAGTTAAAAAAGACATACCTTTAAAAAGAAAATCGTATTCATCACCCATTGTTAAAAAAATCCCAGTATAAGCCTCAAAAGTGGTTGATTGTTATTTAGTTAAATCACCAAAAGTAATCCCGTAATTAAAATGAATAAATAAAATTAAGAGAGAAAAGGAAATGGGAAAAAACGAAATGATATAGAAAGGAGGCTTTTGATACTTTGTCTCAGGGTGGTTCGTTTCTCAAGCAAGGAGAAAAAGGTGTAATATAACCATATTGTGTGACATAAAGTGTAATTTCATTTTATATTATTAGATTTGCATGTATATGTCAGGTGTAAGTCAGTTGCCAATTTTATATTAAAACTTGACATTTTCTTTGGACTTGTGAGGCTGTACTCCAAGTGAATTCGAATGATATTTGAAATTTTGTCTTGTCAATTGACTCTAAATCATGTTATGGTAAAGTGATAGCTAGAATATACACAAATTAATTCAAAAGTCTTCAACTGGTGTCATAAATCTAATATTCAATCTGGCGGAGATTTTGATCACAAACCAATACAAAAGGTGTTCAAATTTGCAGAAGAGCTACTGATTAAGCGTTTGACGATACCGGCTATAAGAAGAGACGCTATACATATAACAATGAGTATGAGCTATAATAGGAGCAAATGGAGTGTCAATGACAAATTTGTTGGAATGGAGGGTTTCAAAAGTTTGTAGAAGCTATATCTGAAGATACATATGGCAGGAATGATGGTGACACTACATTTAGAAAGCTTGGTTTTAGCGACACTAATTCAAAATCCAGTATCTTTTTTTCAGCTAATTACGCACTCCCTTGTTCAGTTAGTTGGATTCTCTGTTTTGGTTGTTACTCTTCCGGAATTTAAAGTTGCTCAATTGAAGCGTTCCCAATTTGGAATTTGTCGGTTTGATATGGTTATTGTTCATTCAGACTTTACAAGGTCAGTCACACAAACTAATTCCATCCCGATTTCATAGTTCTATGGTGTCAATGAATAGCTAAACAGTGTGTATGTCTCTTGCAAGAAAAGAACAGTTGGAATTCAAATGTTTGTTTTAGGGGAACAAGGAGAAAAAGACAGCAATAGTAATTTTGAAGATGACAGTAAAGGGGCATATGATGGTGAAAACGATTCAGAAGCTGTAGAAGATTGGGATGATTTAGAAGGTAAGGCTAAGAAACAAAATGTAAAAACTGGTCAAGGTCGTAAGAAAGATGTTCAAAAGAGAATGCGTTAAAAACACAGCAAGATTGTATATGTTAGTTTCTTCTGCATTTTTTTTAATTATTACTTGGGTTTAAAATATTACAATGCTTTTTTTGTACCAATATTAATGAATACTATGGTTGTGTCATGATTCCAAAAAAGTGAGTTATTTATAAACGTATGTGTCAATTCCTGATACCAAACTAAACTAGGTACGACCATCACTGAATAGGCTTTATTTATGTGTGTGTGTTTTTTTCTTTTTCTTTTTTCGTTTTGTTCCTTAGCCTTACGTTTGATTTGAAAACTACACCATGGACCAGCAAATAGATTACATTTTTTACAAATTGTTTTGTGACAGCAAAGAAGCCCTTGGTTTGATAGAGAAGGGATTGGCTAATAATTCTATGCTGGGTGATGACGACAGTATGGATCAAGAGTCCAGTAGTAGTAGCCGGCCAGGGACTAGTGGTACAGAGAAAAGCAATACCAGCATGGCCAACAATAATTCAATGAATCTTTCAGAATCTGATACACAAGATGCTCAGGACAAACGAAGGCTTCAGCAATTGGTGACAGAAATAACTCATAGACTGGTTTTGTTGAATTATATCATCCCTCAAACTTACTTGAATGCGCTGGATATCATTCAAAGACATTTGTCAAACTTGGACATATGGAAAAAAAGCCAAGACTCAATGGCAAAAGACCATGATGACGACAGTGAAGAGAATAGCAACAAGAAGATATTGATTAAGAAAGCTCAAAATAAAGGGAACCTGACAAATTTAGGATTGTTTACTTGTTATGAAGGAAACTGGAAAGAATTATCTAAATCCAATGCTGACGGTTTACCAGATACCAAAACACCCCAGTTTAGATTTTGGCATGTTAACAATGGAACTACCCGGAAGCACAAAAAAAAGGAGTTTGATGATTATGAACGTCATTCAACAGATTTCGACTTGAGTCAAGAAAGGGATTCTGTTGAAGCATGTGTAAATTTGTCCACATGGCATTGTAACTGTGCAAAATATGTTTTGAGCAAATACCAATCGCGAAGAATCACTGATCTTGAGAAATTGAGGAGCTTGGAAAGTGGAGATACCCCAGATATTCTTCAAGATGATTTAGACAAAAACGAGCCTGTTAATCTAAGCGGGTGGGGCCAAGGGTATCAAGGCAACATTTACAAATTATCAGGTCAAATACCATATTGTACTCATTTGCTAGCAGTGTTTGTTTATGAAAAGGGAAATAGCCTATTTCGGTGGGAAAAGCATATTAGTGAAGGAACTAAAGCCAACCGATTTCAATCACTAGAGTTTGAAAATGAAGACGATATTGTTGATCTATATGAAAAAGTTGATGTTTCATCAGTTTCCGAATTAACGACTAAATTGTTTTGTACTTGAGTACCTTTCGAACTTTGTAACTAAAAAATATTCAGCGTTAATAGAATTGTTTATATATATACGTTGAATCAGCCAATTATTATTTGTGCTGGTAATTTTACAGAATACCAGTCAAAATTTAATGTGGTCGGTTGCAGCTTTTTTTGTTTTTTGATTTGTACATGAAATCAGCTTCACTACCACCACTGTTTTTCACACTTTTTTTCCAGATCCTTCCAACTCATCCATTAATTTTTCTTCTTCTGAAATATTTTTCAAGCCAGCGTGTTTTTCTGCTAATTCCTTTTTCTCTGTTTTAATATAATTTTTTCAAATTAATCATCAATAGAACTTGTTTTTGTCGTCTCTGTAAATACATATTTGTCTTTTTTTCCGCCAGCTTTGTTTTTAAAATTGCTTATTCACCAGATTGCCAGCATATCACCAACACTCCAGCCACAGTTTTTACGTTTCTTGTTATTCCCTTTTTTCGTTCATCTTCAGCATAATTTTATTACTCAGTAATTGATTTTTTCATTGTCAAATCATTATTGTATTCTTACCGATAGCAACTAGTCATTTCGAATTGAAAACATTTTTTTTTTTTGTTTCATCATAGACATACACTCTAACAGTCCATAACAATGCCACACAACTTTTCTCAACCAAGCTTCCAGTACAACCCAATGAACTTCAACAACTACGGATACAACCGTGGATCAAGTCACGATTTTTCTGCTCCCCTCGGTAGCCCAAACCCTTCTCTTAATAGCTACAACCAAGGTTACCCCAATAACAATAGCCCGGGTGCTAATGGGCCTAATACCTACAGCTACAGTCATAATGGCTATCATAATTCCAACGGGTATTACTCGTCAAGTCACGGAAACAATACCGGAAATCGTGGGAACTCTAGAATGAAGAATGGTTCTCAAAAACCCCATTACAAAAACAATAGATTTCATGACTCTAATCACTCTCGAAAATCAAACCCATCTTATTCACCGCATCATCAAAGGCAACCTGATTATTCCATGGCGTATCAAGTTCCTTACGGTGGGTATGCTCATTTTATTCCCCAAATGTCATGTTTACCTCCACAGCCATATTTAGAAGAAGACCATATTCCCATGTATCAGCCTTTATTCACTCCTGGGATACCGCAGATTCCACACATGCAAGCTGGCCACCCTTCTGAGCACATGATGAGTAATGAGTATATGATACCCCAACCTTCTAGTCACTATCATAGATTTAATGGACAGTTAGATGAGCCACCAGTTATGTTTGATGATTCATTATCCCCAGAATCTGTATCAGAACCCGGATTCGGCGAGTTTATTCGGACCGGAGGCAACTTCGCTAGTGAACTTCCATGGTTGTCAGTACCCGAAAAAGCATTCCCCAAGCGGCAGTTTATTCGGAAACACCGCGAAAAAGAAAGGTTAAAAACAATTGAGCCAAAGGAAATAGAAATAGAGGCTAAGGTCGAAGTGGAAGTTGAAACGGAAACAGAAACCTCTAAGAGCTTTGAAGTAAAAGAAGAGTTGAAAAATAACATTCAACAAGAGGGCAAAAAGCATGATGACCAAGACAAGCCAATTTCTTTGGCTGATTCGAGTCTGCCCAAAGAGCCAATAGCTATGGCTGAAAACATACCAGAATCCTCGGTAGAGTCTCCAAACTTTTTAGAATCAGCATCAGCATCTTCTACAGACGTATCAGATGTATCAACTGCATCTTCCAATACTTCCCCAGCTTCATCGCCACCCTCGACAAAGAGCTGGGCTGAAAAACTCAAGGCTTCTCCTAGTAAATCACCCACATCTCCTCAGAAAAAGGCAATTACCGCAAAACCCACAGCCCCAGCTAATGGAGACCCATCTAAACAGTCAAAATCACCGGCTGCTAATGGACATAGCTTGAGCTCCCAGCAGTCATTGTTACCAAACAAAAATGCCATCAAGAAGGACCCTATTGGCGTTGTTCTTGCCGCTTTTGACTATGAAAAAGTGAAAAAAGAATATAGCCACAACAATATTGTTCGAGGAATTGGCAATACTGGAAACATTTGTTTTATGAACTCCATTTTGCAAGTTTTGATGCATTGTCCTCCCTTTTTCAAACTTTTAGAATACATCAAGCAAAATTCAATGTTTCAAATCAAGAGCGAAACACCTTTGATGGATGCTATAATTGAGTTGTCTCGTGAGTTGTGCAAGCCTCATCGACGAGAGACTGAAGCATTGCAGCCCTCTACTGCTACCGAGGTCAGCAAACATCCGATTTCTCCTGAGGCTTTTTACAGCGTAATGCGTAACCAACCGCCATTCAAGCACTACAAGCGTGGTCACCAGGAAGATGCTGAAGAGTTCTTGGGACACCTTCTCGAGTCACTCCATGATGAATTTTTGGCAGCAATGAAGTCGAGTGCTAGTTTAATTGAAGCCAAGAAGAAAGAAGAGGAAGAAATCAATGGAACTAGCAGTAGCAATGAAGATAGCAATGAATGGCTTGAAGTTGGAAAGAACAACAAAGAAGTCACTATTCAGCAAAATACAGGGTTTGGAAAGACTCCCATTTCTCAATTGTTTGCAGGAAACTTGAGATCTACGTTGAACATTCCATCTAAAAAGCCATCAATTACCCGTGAACCATTTCAACAAATCCAGCTGGATATTTCTGATTCGGATGTTCATTCCATTGAAGATGCTCTTATCAATTTAGCCAAGCCCGAAAAGTTGCAGTACTCGATATCCGCAGACCAAGAGGTTTGTGCAACAAAGCAGCTGTTGATTGACGATACTCCCGAAATTCTTGTTGCTCACTTGAAACGATTTTCGTACACTGCTGATGACCAAGGATACCCAAATGCTCAGGAACAGGTTCGCAAAATCAGCAAGCCTATTTCGTACCCATCACAGCTGCAAATTCCTCGCGAGGCCGTTACTGCGGCAGTTGCTACCCCCGAGCTTCCTTTGTACACATTGTGCGGTGTTATTTACCACCACGGGCCTTCGGCTACTTCTGGCCACTACACGGCTGACATCAAGACTGTTGGCGACGACGGGAAGGAGGAGTGGATCAATGTGGATGATATTATGCTCAACAAGATTTCGCTGCCCAATGACTTGGCGCCTAATAAACCGCGCTCTGTTGTTGCCGGTTCAATGGCCTCGGTGCTTGCCAACAAGAATCGTAACAAACCTTCTGCTTCTTCTTCTTCTTCTTCTTCACCAGCAGCATCAGCAGGTACTAATACGCCTACAGCAGCTAGTGTTGTTGCCGGTAATAGTGACAAGTCTGGAAGTACAAAAACAGCGTATATTTTGTTTTATACCAAAAACCGTTCAAATGAGTAAAAGCTTTGACTTTGTGAGTTAGTTATGAAACAAAAGTATATTGTTGAAAACTAAAGGAAAAAAAAAAAAAAAAAAAAAAAAAAAAAAAAAAAAAAAAAAAAAAAAAAAAAAAAAAAAAAAAAAAAAAAAAAAAAAAAAAAAAAAAAAAAAAACTGTCAAAAATTAAAAGTTAATGAGATGAATGAATAATGACGTTGATGACTACAAAAACCCAGACTGAAACAAAATGATATAGTATATTATATATATGTACAAATATAAATGTATAAATAAATGGATATTAATTCATTAAACGAAATTATACAAGCCAATGATCCAACTAAAGGCTGTGACCAAAGAACGACAAACAGGTTAAGATTGATTTATTTTAATTTATTGTTTTTGTTACTTTCTTTATCACACCGTTTAGCTCATTTTTAAAATATAAGCACAATGGAAATAAAGATGTATATTTAACCATACGCACATACTATCACATATCGGCCCTAGTTACATGTATATATATATATATATATACAAATATCGCAACAAAGCAAGACATCAATGTTTCGAAAGTTTGCCAAAAATAAAATAAAAATAAAAGTTCTGAAACTCGTTTAACGATTTTTGTGTCTTTTTGACGGTGCACACACGAGAAAACCGTTCCTTTTTTTATTTTTATTTTTAAGCTTTTACGACTTGACGAAGAATTATTTTATTTTATTTTTATTTATTTTTTTTAAGTTTAGTTGTTTCGTCTGTTTTTTGGTTTCTTTTTTTTTTTTTTTGACCTTTTGAATTTTTAAATATTCTGGGTAAATTTATCCCAGACCATTGGTTCAACCATTAGTTTTCCGAAACATGTATCAAAAAGCGCATATCTCTCTGGAAAATGAAAATAAAAATAAAAAAAAAACGAAAGAAATAAAAAGGAAATAAAAAAAAAAAAAAAAA
>JAKTYL010000105.1:0-14698 GCA_030578715.1 Magnusiomyces tetraspermus
TTTTTTTTTTTTTTTTTGCTTACCGAAAAGTTTTTTTTTATATTTGTTTATGTTGTTATTTTTTGTTGGTTTTGTTTTCTTTTTATATATAATTGTTTACTTAATGATTTTAATGAATGCTATTGTTGATTCAAAATAAAATTGTGTTAATGATGTTTAATATTTACCATGGATGGATGATCATTTTGAGTCGTCAAGGATTTGAAATTGGGTTTTATGAATGGGCTAGATGCCTAGACTGTAAAAGTGCATTGGTTGTTAAACTAATGAAATGCGGCCAACGATGGTAATAATGATAATGATGAGAGTTTAATATTGATACATGATACTGGTTTTGTATACACCTAGTGCGGCATTATCTGACTTTGAAAGAGGAGTTTCTGTTTTTGTTTTTTTCACAAGTAGAAGAATTGAACATTTTGATCGATATCTGTAATGTTTTCAGATGAAAAAAAAAAAAAAGTCAACTATTGAGGAATTAAGCTTATAATGAATACGTTTATATGTTGGTGATGATGTAGCTACGCTTGATATTTTGGTTGTTTATTTTTCATGGAGAAAGAAAAGCAGGAGCAGTAGTATTAGTAGTCCTAGTAGAACACACCTTGTTGGTGTGTGTATGTGTGTGTATGAATTTAGAGTGTGTATATTTCATTTTATTTTCACCTGGAGTGCATGCTTTTGTGATATATAAATATCTGACGCAATTGATAGTGTAAATACTCGACAGTCGCTCAACACATATATTGAACCGAAGATATGAGCCAAACTACAGGCAGTTTACAATCAGTTTACAAGTAGTTATCCAAAGTTATTCCATCGGTATGTGTTTGTCATTGAAGCATCATTGCACACAGAGTGTGGCCAATACACATAGACACAGACAGACATATCCCAGCTAACATACCCTGTTTTGTATGTCTGGGGGGTTCAAGATGATGGGATTCCTTGTTCACACACACAGACACTACACACATAACGTCTAGCCTGCAACAGATAGATTGATAGACAATGCCAGGAAGAATAGGATTTCCCGTAATTGGAGGGTATAGACAAACAAAGGAAGAGTTTCCAAAAGAGAAGAAAGAAGCTTTATGAAGAAAAGGTCGAATTGAGCGGTTATAATCCTGAGTATACACTCCGATACTTGAATCTGTTATCATCAGGGATATTGTATACTTGAAAGAGAGCTGTATTTCCGAGACATAAGTATCTTTATGTAGATTAAACTCTATGTATATATCTCGACCTAAATAGACTTTTACGCTTCTTCGTCTTCTTCTTCTCCCCTTTGAATCTTGGAACCCAGTTCTTTTTTTCTTTATATTCCTTATACATGTATGCACTTGTTTTTCTGTATATATATACATTTCAATTAATGAAAAGCCTCGGGATCACTCACGTGATGAATGATACAATCCTATTACCCACACACAACTGTGTTTTTCATATTTTAGAGGTGTTTCTCGGTTTCCAAATAAAAAGAATGAAATATTGTCCAAAGAGTAGGGGCAAAAAAAAAAAGTAATCAAAAAGTTCATGGGTTCATGGACTTATGAGTTTGTGAATCCGTTTTGAATTGTTTGTTCTATAAGCCTTCATCAATATGTTGAAAATCTTCACGTCTAAATAAAAAAAGAAAAAAAAATTCCCGAAATGAAAAAATAAACAAAAAAAAAACACAAAAAAAATTTTATGTAGATAAATTTTTTCGTTTTTTCGTTTTTGATAAAAAAAAAAAAAAAAAATTATTCAATAAAAAAAAAAAAAAAAAAAAAAATTTTTAAAAAAAAATTTTTTTTTTTTTTTTTTTTTTTCCTTCTTTTCAACCGTCTTTTCTAGTTATATTTCTTTCTTGTTGTTTGAAGAAAGGAAAAGGATGCTGAAAGTTTTTAAGAATGGTAGGTTTTGAACAACTCTCTTTTCCCTTTTTTTATGCTAGTTACTACTAGCATATTAGAGATTTATATATATAATTTAAAGTGCCGCAGCTTTAACTGAATGGGAGCGTAATACTACGCGTGTTTGACAATTGTTAAAACATGTCTACTTTTTTTTTTATTTTGATTCTTCATATTCATATTCTCTTTCCTCATTTCTAACTTCTTTCTTTGTTTCTTAGAACTCGATTGCAACTCATCATCCTCAAAAAACTTGTTTACCTTCGACTGTCTTTTCGACAGCTTCACCAGTCGCTTTAGCTGCTTCAGCGTCAGCAGCAGCACAGTCTGTTAACAATTTATCTTCTTCTTCTTCCTCCTCCTCTTCTTCTTCCTCTTCCTTGACATCTTCTTCTTCAACACCTTCCTCAGTCATTGTTTCGAAAGCTGCAAGCTCGCTAGTCTCTGCTCTTCCTAAACTCACGGCAGTCGCGAGTCGACGAAAAAACAAGATTTCAATTTCAAACTTGTTATCTGGAAACACCAACAACCACAATAGTACCGTCAACACTTATCAGCATCATATCCATAAGTCTTATACAAACAACAATCACTTTCCTCACTCCAATTCCTCTACTTTTAATTCTTCTTCTACAAATACAGTTTTGACCAGCGACGCTAAACGGAGATTCTCAGCATCTACTTTGGAAGCCGCAAAAACGTTGGAATTTTTACTTTTGTCAAACACTTCTAAAAGGAGTTCGATGATGCCATTTTATCAAGACAATAACGGCAACAACAACAATCATGACAGCAATAACAGCCATAATACGAGTAATACTACGAGTAATGATAACAGTAGTACTAGTAACAATTTAAGAAACGCGGCAAACAATGGGCAGATGAATATGTACCCAAATTCTGGTTATCATAGTCCTGATAATACAGACAGATATACCCCCAATTCTACTTTAAGAAGTAGCGTCATCAACAATAGCAGTAACAGATCTAGGTTATCACTAGACAACTCCGGCAATTCGCAAGCTGCCACATCTTCGTTTACGCAAGGAAGTATGCAAGACTTGTTGAATCCTCAGATACCTGACAACTCTAATCACGGGCTTGAGAGCAACAATAGGCTTGAATGTACTAATGGTAGCCACAGAAGTTATGCAAATACGTTGTTGAATGGGGTTAATCCGTTGATGCCGTTATCTAATAATCGTATGGGGCCTATCGGTAGTCCTATCAATAGAGAACTTAGTGGTGGTGTTGGCATGTCTAGTACTACTAGTCTTAAGTCTGTTGAAGACATGCTACGAGAAAGTGGCACGAGTAAGATTTATGTTAACGGAAATGAAAGCAACAATAGCAGTACCAGTGATACCAACAATGCCAATAGCCCTAGTTTTAGTTCTAGTACAAGTCTGGGAACAGGAAGCCCTCAAGTGTTGGCAGATATCAAACATTTTAGTATCAACAGCATGAACAGTCCTTTAGCTCAACAACAACAATTGCCCACGCCATTGAAAAACGTTCCTTTAAGACCAATCTTGGCAGTAGGAGGATCACCATTACCAAGCTCAAAAGAAGACATGTCTGACGGTTTGTCAACTCCGCCACGAGGATCAAAAACTTGCAAATCTAGAAATGAAATCAAGGATAATAGTGATGATGATTTTGACATCAGTAGTACCAGTACTAGTCCTAGTACCAATACCAAAAACAGTAACTCGGCAGTTTCAGCTGTAATGGAAGGAGGATCATCATCATCATCATTATTAGAAAGCATGAACATCAACGGAAATGGAGAATCACGGTGTATTGACTGTAACAAAACATTTGCCGACAACAAAGAGCTTCGCCGCCACCAGAAATCCGAACATGACCGGCAAACCTTCAAATGCCGAAAGTGCGGCGAGCTTTTCCTCACGATTGCTGATCGCCAAACACACAAGAACAACAAGCATTTCCCACAGATTCAACAAGAAGTGAAGCAAGACAATTTCCAAGAATTTGAAAAAGGCACCATGTTGACTGCGACTCGTAATGAAAGAGGAGCGTTTGAGTGTCCCTCTAAATGCTGCTCGTTTGCGACAAGGATCCCGTCGTATTGGTATGACCATATTCGGAATGTTGATCATTGTAGTGGTGAAGACCCTCAGAAGAAGAAGAAGAAAAAGGTAGTTGCTGCTAAAGGTGTGGAGTGATTTTGTTGATTTCTTTACTTGATTATCCTTTTTTTTCTTTATGATTTCATGTTTTATTTGTTTATTTAAATTATTAAATTATTAATATTTTGTGTGTGCTACAAAACAAGTTGACAAAAAGTGGTTTGATTCTAGTTGAAAAGGTTTAATATATATACAGTAACTTACTAGTTATAGATACAACTAGTCGCTGTCACTACTCAACACAGTAATAGTGCCATAAGGAGTAAAATAGTGCTACTCCTTAGTAATAACAGTACTACTTACCCCTAGTAACAGTACTGTTACACAGTGGCTCGCACTGGCAATACTCCCTAGTCCCCTTTTCCCAAAACTGATTTTTTTACATTTTCGGGCGTCGTTTTTTACATCAACAGATACATCTGCATCACGTGAACGGAGTTTACATATTTGATTTTTATTTTTATTTTTATTTTACATTTTTCGTTTTTTTATTTTGGGCGGTTTTCTGTACACTTTTCGTTTTTTTTTGTTTTTGTTTTTTTTTTATAAAAAATCGACTGTTTGAAAACTTGCTTTTTTTGGACTTTTGCCGTAGATACACATCACTCAAATCCATTTTTTTATTCCTTCTTTTCTTCTTTCTTCATCTTCATTTCATTTTTATAGTTATTTGTTAGTTTTGTACTTTTTTTTCTTTCTCAAATGGCATCTGCACGTAATAGTTTTTCGGCAAGTAGCAGTTTACTTTTACCGAGTTTATTGAGTCCCACCAACTCGTCCTTTACGACGGCATCAGCAGAAATAGTGGTGGGCGAAGAACAAGTCGTATCCCATTCCCCGACCTCTTTGTCTTCGTTACCGTCCCCAAACTCGCCTATTTCTCCAGACCCATCCAGTGTTTCCACATATCCGGACACACCACCACCTTCATCAATGTCTCCGTCAACATCAATATCCCCGTCTACGTCGGTGTCGCCAACTACTTCTATGACACCAACTACTTCGGGTACAACCTCTTCTGCCACGTCCAGATCTTCTAGTTCTTCTCCTCCATCATCGTCCCCATCCCCATCTTCACCATCTCAAACTCAGTTTCCTCAGCCAGAAACTAGGTATAGATGTCCGTCATCACTACTTTTGGCCGAGGTTCCACCTAAACCCAAGAATTCACCAATTCCAGAACCATATTTTCAAACTAACACCAATAGCAAAAACAGCATAGATAACCCACACCACCGTCATAACTCTAATCCACACTTATCGTCGTCGTCGTCAATAATTGTTAAAGAGGTGATGAAACCGACTATCATGCCCCATGAGACTGTGAATGGGCTGATCAACGGGTACTATGAACACCATGATGAGGAGGATCCGTGCACATTTTATACGAGTCCCGAGCCTCTTTCCTTTGCAAGAGTCAAGGAAGAACAAGTTCAAGAAATGATTCAAGCAAGCCAAAATGAGCAAGTCAACCAGCAAGATCAAAACCAAGACCAATATTGCCACCATCATGATTCTCAATACCCCCAATACTCGCAATACTCTCAAATCTTTCAAACGCCTGAACAAATCCAAGCCCAGGCCCAGGAAAAGCAACCCATCTACTATCCAAACGAGATCCTGCTCGAGAAAATTACAAACAAAATGGCAGTCAAGCGCCTTTCTGAAATCCGCGTGGCTGATTCACGAATAAAAGCCGATTGGCTAACGGAAAAGATGGCTGAACGCAAACTGAAACTTGGCTCGTCATCTTCAAGCAGTAACAGACAGGCCAGAAGGAATGGGCACTCAGGGTTAGCGAGTGTGAGCAATGATGGTGATAATAACGCTAGTAGTACCAACTCTAACAAAGATAAAGATAGCAAAGGTAAAAAAAGGTTTAACGCATTTTCACGAAGGTTGTCGAATTTGGGATATGGATTATCTTCGTCATCATCTTCTTCAACCCCTAATTCTCCATCATCTTCAGCATTAACTTCTTCTTTTTCTTCACCGCCTAAAACCACAAGTTCTACTAGCAATAACACGAGTTCCAGTTCCAATTCCAGCATATCTACACCCGATAACAACAACAACAGCCTTATCCGTCCTAGTAGCCACTTACTCTACTCAATAGCATCGTCAATCACGAATGTTTCTGCAGACACATTGAGCACGGCTCCTCATTTCTCTTCTTTTTTCTTTGCACCTACATCTCGAACTTCCCAAATCGGATTCAACGACCGTGAATCCTCCCACCTGTACCTGAGCCACGGCCTCTCCAAAGGCAACATTTTTGTCACGACCCAACGCATCATTTTCCTTCCAATTGTTCGACGCAACACCTCCTCTTTGCTCCCGACCTTGGACAACTCTGAGTTCCATTTGAACATTGGCAGCATTGACACGATGAAGGTGATTCAGAGCTCGCGCGGCAAGTGGTTTTTTGTGGCGTACGAAGATTTGTTTGTGTTGTCGGTGCCGTTTGGGTCTAAAAATAAAGCGATCCATTTTTTGAAGCTTGTTTCGAATATGCGATTTGAAACGATGATTAGCAGGAATCTGGCGCCCATATACCAGTTTGAGAGGGGCGGGATTAATGGGGTTGTTGGTGATGGTGAGGCTAGTTGGAGTAGTGTTGATGTGAATGCTAGTACTACCCAAGAGAGTGAAAATATTCATGCAGAAAATGTTTCGGAGGGCTTGAGCAATGAGCATGGATCCAGCAATAACGGTTTTAGCAACGATGTTGGCAATTCCGACTCTAGCAATGGAGCTAACGACAATAGCAATCGACCCAACTCAAAATCTCTCTGCAACTGTTTTTATCTCCAGACTCTCCAAATCCCGACCGCCTTGTGCCACAGTTGCTGTGACCTGTCCATCTCATCGTTCCTAAACTCTAATTCACAGCTTCCGTCTTACAAAGAGTCTGAGTACGCACTAGGCCTCTACCTACAACACCTCAACCTGATTTCGGACGCGTGTATCTATGACCGTTCTGACATTGATATTGACCCAGAAGCGTTGGTGGCAGTAGCTGCGGGGCCGCCGGCGTTTGATTTCTTGAGCGGAAGGTTTAGTAAAAAGAACGGGGTGGCATTTTATTCTACAAGTTCTAACGGTAGCAACGGTAATGGTGCTAGTACGAGTGTTAATATCAATGACAACAGTAGTAACGGAACAAATAATAATGGTGGAACAAGTGGATCAAACACTGGCAGCAGTAATTTTGGTAGTTTCAGCAGTTTCGGCAACTTTAACAACAGCAGCAGTCTTCACTTGAGCCTCAACAACAACCATAACGGAACAGTAATGACGACACTAACTATTGCAGGCGGTCCAGGAGTCGCAGTCTCGAGTGGATACAACAATGTGCCCGTCTTGAATCCAATTGTGTTTGCGACTGGTGGAGGCGGCGTGAGTAGCAGTGTTGGGGGCAGAAATGTGCAAGTTGGGTCGTTGTATTTTATGGGAGCCCACGGGTCGAGTGTTGGGCTGGGAACGTCGTCGTCAAGTGGTGGTGGAAGTAGTGGAGGCGGGGGTACTACTCATCGAGATTATTCGGATCATGTTGAGTTACTGGATAACCAAAGTGGTAATGGGGGTAATGCTGTGAATGGTGTGAGTAGCAGTAGTAACGCAGGGCTTGGGAACTTTGGAGGCTACAGAAGCCAAAGAAATCTCGGAAATCTGTTGGGCCATAATGCTCACAGAAGCCCTGGCGGTCTTGGAGGCCATCCTAATCGCAGAGCCCAGCCTACCCACAGAAGCCATGGAAATCATCAGAGTAATTACAGGACCCATAGCCGAGGCCCGAGTTTCGGGTTTAGTGAACTGGACTCTGGATTGTCGTTGGTCAGGTCTCACGGTTAATTATTGATTTATTTTTTTTATTTACGAATAATATTTATTTTTATTTATTTTATTATTAATTGATCATTCATGGAATTTAGTGTTTTTGGTTATTAGGTCTCTCCCCCACCCCCCCTCCGGGATTTTGGTAAGTATGGTACCGGAGTAGTGTTAGTAGCCTCTTGGAATCTTGTCCCATCTTGAAAAGGTATACGTTGTTAAGTATGGCGCCTTGTGCATATGTGTATGTTTATCGATACTTATTTATGTACACCCTATTTACAAATAACGGGTACACAGCCACGGTAACAAGCTGCTTTGCTTGCTGGGGGGGGATGAGACTGTGTAAAAGTGAGTAAGCAGGTGCTAGGCTGGGTGTTTATTGGGCAGTGGCATACGGCCAGCTTTGACCAAGAATCGACTGTGTTTGGCCTACACACAGCTCGTATACGGTAAGCGACATAAAAGTGTATATGCCCCACGCGCGTCAGCACACATACACAAAGAAGATATATAGCCAATAAATTAGTGGAATAGGAATACTTGAATCACCGAGTAGCCAAAATCCAAAGAAATAAACCGAGCCGAGGAAAACTCAGAGTTTTGGAAGCAAAAGCCAAGCAGATACAAGAATTCCAACTGTTACACCACTTTGTATTTTTCATGTTCATTGTGTCATGGTCCTTTAACGATTACAAAGTTAGGGTTATCAACCAACGCATTGTACAGCTGGACATATTTATATATATACTTGCGAGACTAGATCAAGAAAAACAAAGGTTTTTTTATTAATCCTTGGTAGGAAAGGCCAAAAAACAAATAGATAATCAATCTTCGGTCGACCAACACAAACACTTTGATGTACACAAATTCAAGCACACACGTACGCTACACTTGCACACTTTTTTTTTTTTTTTTTTTTTTTTAAAAAAAAAAATAGTGTGATGGATTAGTTTACAATGGCTTACAATAGTTCACAATGCAGCACAGCTATACAAAGCTAATTCAGAGTTTTAACTAAAAAGAAGCTAAAAAAGAACAAAAGCGATTAGAAGATTTATTATGAGTGTTATTGGGCTAATATTTTGTTTTTGAGTAGCTTTCTCGAGGCTTTTAAAAAGACTGTGTGAACTATGCCTGACTGTACGTACACATACCAATACGCAACAAAGCAAATGTGAGTGTGTATGTGTGGTGGGTTGTGCGGCTGAATGGCACTGACCAGTCTTTTTATTTTTTTACTAGAGATCAGCATGTATGTATGTAAAACTCAACGGTTTTGTTGTTGTTTTTTTATCTATGATTTTTTTTTTTTTTTTTTTTTTTTTTCTAAAAGTAGCCAGTCTAGTTATCGATATGATTAGCCATTCAAAAATTTTACAAGTAGAAACAAAACACCGGTTTCGTTTCGTCTTTTTTTTCAACTCCAAGGCTTTTAAAGTAAAAAAGCTTTGGACGTTTTTGGTACGCATACAATTCAAAGTTTCTATTGTTTGTTTCTTTAGTGTAATGTGTGTGATAGCTCAAAACTCTCAATTGAATAGTTTCGAACTTTGGTTTGTAAAAAAAACAAAAAAAATGGATATAGTAAAAAAAGCAAGAGAGGAAATTCAATTAATATACACAGTAGTGTTGGAAAGATGTAAAATCATTTACATCACAACGACAATGTTAGATAAAGAGATATTGTCAGAGAGTGTAGAAATAGAAACAGTTGTTCAAAAAAGTGGGCAAAATGCAACTGGAAAAAATACTCAACAGCACTGCACACACACATACGCAAGTAAAACAAGTGTGTCTAAAGCAATCGATAGAAAGTGAAAGTATCATGATGTATAATCTGATATAGAAACAAAAGTAAAAAAACGTATATATATATATATATATATATATATATATATGGCCAAAATTCAATTGCTTTGAATTAGAGCAAAAAAAAATAATGTAAAAAAACTAGGATAATTTTGAATTACGAAAGGTCTGGTGATATAAGCAATATTTATTTTGTACTGTTTGGTCATTTGGTTTGATTTGGATTTGGATTCCTTATCTGTCTATACACAAAAACTCTGTTTGATACTCTCGTAAAATTGAAACAATAAATATATCCATTGTATTAGCTTGAGCTCACTTGCTAAAATGTCTGCTATGTATATAAATATTTGTATACTTTCCACAGCTGTGGTTGGATAGAATCAAGGGTAGCATACAATTGTCACAATTCTTGATTTTTTCCAACAACCACGAAATACAGAACTATCAATTTGGCTTAAAAACGTACCCAATATCATAAATAGCTTTGGGTTTGTTGTTTTATTTTTTAAGAAATCCATCTTTGCGATTGGAAAAACTCATAAATACGTGCTGTCTTGTTGACATCAATTTTAACCAATTCTCTCGCCGTTCTCTTCTTCAAAGTACCACCAGACCGTAAAAGTTCACGGAAAAGTGTTTCTTTGATTGCCAGGTACGGCTTTGGCAAAATACGCAGCTGAGAACACAACATCTGCTCTTCTGGACTCAACAGCTCCACATCTGGAGCGTGCGAAATGTCCAACGGGTTGGGCACGGGTTTGCGGAAAAGTCGGGCATTTAAAGAAGCTAAACGGCTCGCAGTGGTTTCTGCGCTGGTTTCGCTGTTGTTGTTGGTACCGCCAGGCGTTTCGGCTCTGGATAAATCGTCCACAGGCGGAGCACTTTCGCCTCGTGAAGGAGTTCCTACCCTTGACCAGGTAGGTGGAGTAGCGCCAAAGGTAATGTGATGATGGTTGGTAGAATGTAAATCAGTATGACTAGACTCTCGTGCGGCTCGAGCCCCAGCATTAGTAGAATGTCTAGTTGACGCCGCAGCCAATGAGTTTGCTGTATGTCGAGAAGATGATCCCATGTATGGGTTTGTGTGTGACACGTTGTTGGTAGCAGCGAGTCTAACCGCCTTGTCGGTTTCAAACTTTTGGGCATCAGCAAAAGTCCGAAGACCGTTTCGTCGGTATTCCTGCAACTCAGCTATCCGTCGTCGGTATCGAAGCTCCATGAAAACGTTTGATGTAAAGTTTTTGAAATCTTCTGGGGTCATTAGCCGTGCAAACACACGCAGCCGCGTGTTGAGCATATCTTTTTCTTCCTTGATTCTCTTCTTGTCATTGGCAACATTCTTGCGGTATTCCAGCAGTCCATGTTCTAGCATCACCCGCTTACGTTCTGCTCGAGATGTCAGTCGAGAATTGTATATATCCAGCACAGTGAGTTTCAGCTCAACCTCGGTTTCGTTGTCTTCTGGCTCAAAAATCATATCCTTGACAGACACTTCTGCCTCATTTTCGTGCTCAAGCTCAAACTCCAAACGACCAGGCATATACCCTTGAACTTCGTGACAAGAAGGCGCAGAAGCAGTGGGTTTTTGTTTTGCAAGCAATTGCTTCATTGCCTTTGCTCTACGGTCCTCAATCCGTTTCCGTCGCTTTTCAGCAAACTCTGACGGATCAACATGGAATTTACGTCTCAGCTCTGGAACAGGGTATGTGTCTGAGTTTAGGTATATCTTAAGGTAATGCTCTTCAACTTCTTCCTTGGATCGGCCGCCAATATGGTCAGCTATATCTTGCCAGTTTCCTACGCCATAGTTTTTCATTCCTTCAATCAACAAAAGCTCTTCATCGGCGCCCCAGTCTTCATCGAAAATAGGGTACGCATGTTGTTCAACAATCATGTAACTATGCCATGGCTTGTGGTTTCCGGTAGATTTGCCTTGAGAAAAGCATCGGACACAGAGATCATAGTCGGTACACTCTGCACATCGGACTCGAACCAGGTTCGTGCAGTCACATGAACAATAGTCGCAGTGGAATCTAGATTATTGATGATTAGTAAGATATTATCAATATGTGGAAAGCTGCCCATCAATTTGGGTGTGTGTGTGTGTGTGTGTGTGTGGCAACTCATCAAACATACTTAGCCTTGGAAACGTTAGAAGGCATATGGATGTGTGTGGGTGTTTCTGTTTGCGGGATATTAAATTTTTTTATAAAAAAAAGTAGGGCAAAAATGCAAGTGTTGCTTTGATGGGTGTTTTCAATAGTGTTTTTCTGCCTTTTTTTGTGTGACAAGCGATAGTTTTAAAGACCGAATAAGATGAACAGGACGAATATATACAATAAAAATTTGTCAAAAGCACGAGATAGGCATGTCGGGAGCAACTTTGAAGACCTTTGAAAAGCTATTTTTTTTGTCAAGGTGGATAATACAACCCGAATAACGCAATATATTCATACACTGTTTTTTTGGGGAAAAAAGAATGACAGAAAAATAGTGTATTCTACTCCTACAAAAAGCAAGTACAGGTGGCAAACATGTGACTGGAAAGTGTAATATAACCTATTCATGCAACATGTTGGTCAATAAAGCCTATTTTTTGAGGTATCATAGCAACCAAAATTCGTGTTTGTAGTTTATTGGTAATCATCTGTAATAGTAAAAATTTTCACAGTTCAAATGTGCATGCTTGGAATAAGTACTGAAATCATTTTATCACAGTACATTCCATCACGATTTACGCTTTTACCTCCAATTTCTCTTTTTGGGAAAAAGCCCTAGCGTTAAATCTAACCCTAAAAATTTCAAAACACACTCTCAGGTGAATTTTTTTCTCCCTAGCCCTCGGAAATTCTGCCACTCCTTCTTTTCTGATTCTTTTGAATAGCTTTTGTCTGCCGTCACACCTACTACGACACTCGACGAATACACACATCAACAAAATGGTACGTTCATTTTGCCGTTAGATATCCTTGACAATATACCTATATACATATTTATTTTGAAACAATATAAAAATTACCATTTTTCAAATAAACAAATGTATTAATGTATACCTTACTCTCATGAACCGTTTTTTTCTAACCATTGAACGAAATGTGCTTTTTTTTGTATTGATATAGGGTCGCGTTAGAACTAAGACTGTCAAGCGTGCTGCTAAGCAGATGATTGAGGGTTACTACCCCAAGCTCACTCTCGATTTTGAGGTCAACAAGCGTCTTGCCTCTGAGATTGCTTACATTCCTTCCAAGCGTCTTCGTAACAAGATTGCTGGCTACACCACCCACTTGATGAAGCGTATCCAGAAGGGTCCTGTCCGTGGTATCTCTTTCAAGCTCCAGGAAGAAGAGAGAGAGAGACGTGACCAGTACGTCCCCGAGGTCTCTGCTCTTGACCTTTCCCACACCGACGGTGCTCTTGATGTCGATAAGGACACTGCTGACCTCCTTAAGCAGCTCGGTCTTAAGCTCCCCCTTAACATCCAGCACGTTGCTGCCCAGGCTCCTGAGCGCAGATTCCGCAAGAGAAACTAGATGTTTCTTTTGAAAACCTGAATAAATAATAAAAAAAGCCATTTTGTGATGATTTTTCTTTTTCCAGTTGATTTTCATTGAGAATGAAATACAAGTGTATTGATAATCTTTCATCAAGGGAAATATGCTATTTTGATTGATTATCGTGTAGGTAAATGATTTGAATGACGTAGTCTAGTACTTTGATTTATTAATGAAACAGGGAAAGTCATGATTAGTTGATTTTCTGTTTCTTTTAATTGGTTACTGAAGTTTACTTTTATCAAATATCACTGTTTACAAATGTTGATCTTTTTGTTTTACAACACAACAATCAAAGCTATCTTGACTTTATTATCACTTTGAGTATATTGAGAAATGGAGTTTTAGAGTGGTATCAGCAATGTTTTCCTTGATGTTTCACTAATCTACTCTTATCGTAAAACTTTTCTTATTCTTTCATTGTTGTTGATTTTTTATCATATTCATTTACTCAGCTTATTTTTGCACTGTTTGGCGAAATCTTTCATATCGATAATCGAGCACTTTTTAGCACAAGCCGTTGATCAAATAAAGCAAAATGCAAAAAGGCTCTTGTGTATAAATGCAATCTATTTATTCAAAAATGAGAAAAAAAAAAAGCTGGGTTGCACACTGCCTTCCTTGTTCATCGATGTTTATTAGTTTTTTTTTTTTGGAAAACTTCAAAGATTTGGGATTTTGAACTTGAGAGATTAGTGTTGATTGATATAGCTAATTGATGCTATTCACCTTTGTATAACACAGTTTTCATACTACTGAATAAGAAATGTTCAAAAATAGAGCTAGAACCATCATGTTGACTAGAATACAAGTTCACAATCGCGAGCGTGAACTACATTTGCAATAAATAGAAAAAGCATTACTATTTTTTTTTTTTCTCACTTTATATTCATCGTAAGCAAATAAAAGTTATAGAAAAACGTGTAGCAAAAACTATAACCTGGTAAGCAAAATCAGTATACAACAAAGTTTTTATCCAATAGAATGAATAAAACACTCAGCTTAAAAAGTCTACAGCAGGCTTTTCTGGTACATTGGTATCTGTTGGCATTGACTTCTGTTCATTGTCAGGCTGCTTTTCTTTTTCAGCAATATCTTCAACCTTCTCTCCAGTCACTTCTTCAGCAGCATCAACAAACTTCTCATCAGCATCATCTTCAGTAGCATTAACAACCTCCTTATTGACCGCTTCTTCTGCTTCATTCCCAGTATCCACATTGCTTTCTTTTTCAGTTGACTGATAATTTTCCTCATTTTGCTGAGGTGCTTCCACATTTACAGTTTCCGCGTTTTGAGTCTCATTCTCATTGTTATCACTACTTCTATCATTTCCACTGCTGCTTTTACTGCTATTATTGTCTTCATTAGACTCAGGAGCAGCTGGGGAAGTGCGAGGACTAGGTTTCGAGAAATCTTTCAACTCCAACACCATTTCTGATGCCTT
>JAKTYL010000105.1:14798-79949 GCA_030578715.1 Magnusiomyces tetraspermus
TAAAGCAAGTAGGTATTTTGAAAAAAAAAAAAAAAAAAGTCTTGTATTGTTCACTTACTGACGAAATGAAATGATTTTGAGCATCAAGTCAGACATCCTTTTGGCAAGATCTTCGCCACGCCTTTCCCATTCTTCAATTGACATTTGGTTATACTGCTCTTCGAACAAAATAGGTGTACTAACTGGGGCAGCACCAGCTTGTGCATTGTTTTCTTTGTCAAGCTCATTCTCCGAATCCTTAGTTGTTGATTCTACCAATGGTTGTTTATCGCCCTTGTCATCTTTTTTCTCAGGCTCTGCACCCTTTTCCAAAGCTTTTCCTATATCCTTGGCGATTTCAGCTTTATCATAAGCATGATAGAAATCAGACGTTGGATACTGAGGTAGCATATCCAACTGTTTCATCAATTTCGCAAATCGATCTCTGTTTGAACTTGAATTAAATTTAAGTCCAGTGCTTGGGTCCAACATATGAGTGCCTGAAGACAACGACGTATCTCCGTTTGAAGTTACGTTTTGTACAAACAAGTTTGGGTTATTTTTGTTGCTCAAACCCAATACACTCTGTTCAACCAATTTTTTCTTTAAAGCCTGCGCATTCAAACTGTTTTCTGGAAGTTTACGTTTGAGATTGTCGGTTTGGCCAGATGTCAATGAGTAAAACATATTCAATGTTTTCTCTTGACCAATCAATTTGCGTTGAGAACCAGTTTTTGAAAATATGTTCAAATGAGCTTTTTTTGAAAGCGCTTGGTTGTCGAGGTCCATAGAGTCATCAACCGATGATTCAGGACGTTCCATACTTGATTCACCGTTACCATTATAGAAACGGTACACATAATCTGCGGCATCAAAACTAGAGGACGCGCCAAAACTGGGCTCATCCTGAAGTGCACCATTGTTACTGCTTTGATCAGCCAAGGTGACTGTTTTCTTGGGTTTGATGGGAATACCAATCTTGTGAACAGTGTTTGCTTTTTTCTCATCATCAATATCCAGAATTGGAGTTGAAGTCCTCAACGCGCGAGTTGTGCTACGTTGAGGTGCACTTTTAGAAGAGCCTTCATTGGTGTTATAATTTTTGTTCAAAGACTTGGAAAATGGCTTTTTCATTTCTTCGTCAACTCGTTTTTGTTCACGATTTTCTTTAGACTTTTCTTTATGGTTGTGTTGTTCCTTTTCCTCATCACCATTTTCTTCCTCTTCTTCGTCATTGTTATCCAAAAAAAAGTTTGAAAAATCCGGCTGATAGGCGTCTTCCAAAGATGGTGAAAGCTTAATATGCAGGTTATCGTCATCGCTCAGGTACTCAAAATCAGGAGTCACTGTACCACCTGTATCAAACTCTTCAACACCTTTCTCTTTTTTAACAATCTAAAAAAACATATGAAAAAATTTACTTTAGTCAGTTTTTGTTTTGCAGAAATCGCAAGTGTTTCATATCAAATTTCTAATTTGTCAATCTATTCTGAATGGTTTTCATTATTAGTATCAATTACCACTTTCTTGGTTTGCATTGAAAAGTACTTTGACAACGCCATTTGATAGGCTTGAGCTCGAATTATCAAGAAAGTTAAGATTGTTAATTTGAAAAGTCTGAATGATTGTACAAGCAAAAGCTTGTTTGTTTGTTTTTTGGTAAATGTTTAACATGATTCGCTTTTTGAACCTTCTTTCATTTTTTGTTAAATTTTAAATCAAAACTAGGTTAGTAATTTGGTCACGTGTTGTTATGATTGATTTTATTGTTTGGATCTATGACGTCACTCCTCATAAACAGATTAGCGGTACTTTCTGGCTTTTCAACATGTTCCGTCTCAAATAAGATACAACCGATACAATCGTTTCTTACCTCATCAACTTAGGCTTTGTGAGAGTTTAGCCCGAGTACGATTTGATTCATACCCACTTGACTCTCTTTGCCGACTTCAGGGTGTATAGTCCCATTATGGATTTCAGAAAGGTTACAGCTGCCTGTATTCATTCCTTGTTTCCTAATATGAACATCATTTCAAAGTCTGCTGAGGACTTTTTGAGTTGATCTCTCCCTTCGGAGTATGTTGGGCACTCTTTAAGTATGTGCTCCACTGTCTCAGGATTGTGGCCATCTGTACTAGCCTACTTAGTACTTCTCCTATCTTGAGAAATCTAGCTTTAGTGTTTACCTTCTCGGTATCTGCAAATCTTCTATACCAAACTCCTTTATTCCCTCCTTGGCACTTCTGTTGCCATTTCTGAATTGATTCTTTGTTGATATGTTTTAATGCCTCCAACTTTTCCTCATACATTCCGATGCGACTCTTTTGTCATTAGGTATTTCATCTGTAGGTCGACTTCTTCCTTGGTTTACAACTGATTTCCAAGGCGGTTTTATAACCTTTACTTTCTTTTTGTAATTCAACTTTCCGATTTTATCAAGTCCAGCCTTCAGTGTACTCCTATTGCCTTTTTCCCAATGAGTTGTTGGTGCCTTATTTTTGTAGGTATAATCCCTGCTTCTACTTTCATTATTTCAACTGGTCTTGTTCTGAACGCTACTAGTATTCTTCTCGGACCCACGTTTTGTGCTTTTGCCAGTGTTTGAGACTGGCTTGCAATAGTTGGTCTGAACCATACTTCTATTTCACATTCCATTATCGGTCTGACACAGGCAATGTACAGAGATCTTACAGCTTCTCCTGACATTCCTCTCATTGTACCGCCCAACCTGTAAATTGAGCCCATTGCTGCCTTTGCCATTTGCCTTTTCATTTCAATGTGACTGTTCAAGTTGAGTCTTCTGTCTAGTATGATTCCTAGCAGTTTTACTTCAAGCATTGGTTGCTTAGGTTCTTTGTTTGGTATGCATAGTTGATGTTCTTTTAGTTTGTCGCTAAGGTCTATACTGGTCTTGTTGTCTTCAGCCCATTTGACGCACTTGGCCAAGATTTTACTCAATTTCGAAGCGTTGTTTCCGGGTTCTCCGATTTGGTCACGTGTTTGATGGGAAACTTTGTTGTTGTTTAGATTTATGGTAGCTAAATAACAAGTATATGTTATTTTTATTCTCACTGTACCTCATCAACGCAAGTTCACTATTTATACAAATTTCAAAACTTCTCAATTGAACATTTCTTCAAAAAATATGTGTTGACCTATCACACACAAACAATAAATAATAAAAAATATAAATAGCATTATATTGCATAATTGTTTTTTTTACATGTTTATAAATTAGGTATAGAGAATGTATCTTAATATATCATTTAAGGTCACAATACCCTGCAGTTTTCCATTGTCGTCAACAACAAACAAACGATGGAGTCGGGACCGACGAATCGTATCCATAATGGTATCAAGACGGTCTTCAAAAGTACATGTATAAACACCTTCAAAGTCTTCTGGTCTTCGCATAAGAGCCTCACCTACAGAAAGACTGAGGTCTGTGTAAATTCCACCCTTGATCAAGCTCAATACATCAACAGCTTCGTAAATATTAATAAGTTTGTCGTTTTCGTCGACAATGGGAATACTAGACACACCCCTGCTTACAAGCAAGTGAATAACTTGAATAACAGGTGTGCTCATGGATACGCGTTCCAGGTTTTCAGTAGTAGCAATGTTGATGCTTTTCAAAGACTTCATAAGCATTCGAGTTTCCTTGCACTAAAAAAAAATAAATGTTAGAAGAGACGAGCAAAAAAACAAACAAACAAACAAACAAACACTAGCAAAACTTACGTTCAAAGCAACGAATTTAAGAATACGATATTGAGTAAGAACACTGACAACAATCTCTCTTCCAGTTTCTTCATCAACATCAATAAGAGGAATCCTTCTGGCTTTACTTTGGGTCATTTTAACACAAGCTTCATAAAGAGACTTGAAGGGGTAAATAGAAACGGTCTCAATAGGAACAGCGCCAATGGCATGTTCTACTTCTTTTAAGCCATTTAGGGTCAAATCTTCAATTTTGTCCATCATGTCAGGGTTTTGAAAGTAGTATTGAATAACGTTGATATAATCTGCAGCTGTCAATAAGCCTGCAAAACGAGAGGTTTTGGAATCCCATAGTGGAGCTGAAACAATGCCGTTTTGGAGTAAAATTGTGAGGGACTTTTTAACAAGTAAAGAGGTATCTAAAACGACCAGTCGGAAACTAACTGGAAGAACGTCGTAGGAGGTCTTGGATTTAAGAAAATTTTGAATTGCAGTCAAGCCTTTGCGCTGTTCCGCATCAATAATAGCTTCGGTAGAAGTGTCGTTAGAAAGTGTTGGTATAATGGAAGAAATGGGGTTACTCCTGCTATCTATAGAATTGGTATGACTGGATGGGTTTGTAGACCCTGAATTGGCATGAATACCTGCAGAGGAATTGTCGTGCTGAGATTGAGAGGATGCTGTAGCAGAATTTGGTTGCTGAGCAGCATCAGATGAATGAGATTCAGTCATTTCTTGGTCCATATTGTAGGTGAGTGTATTGTTGGATTATAAAATAAGTGGCAATGAATATATTAATAATGAGGTATTTCGATGATTACTAGTCTAAAAAAAGAAAGAATTAATAAATATTCATGTAAGTATAATTTATAAACTTTTTTTTATCAGGAAAATGCGTATTAGTCAACGTGAATCTATGGTGATAATGATTAAAAGCTAAGAGAAATGGCCTTTGCTGGAGATAACAAAGGATAACACAAAGTAGACACACATCAAAATTAAGCAGTGGTGGATACCCTTGAATGACATGTTTAGTCAGTAATGTTAGTGATTACAAATAATACATGACAGTAGTTGTAACAACAGGCTGGCCTTAAATGAGTGGTTAACGCCACATCATCAAAACGAGCTTAAACAAAGGAGCGTGCCACGACGAATTTTCGCTTGAGTATATATACCTCGCATACCCGTCCTTCCTTATCCTTTTTTTCTAACCATCTTTTCGCCCCTGAAAAATCACATATACAACAGTAAAAGATGAAGTTTTCTAACCTTTTCGTGTCGGCCTTGCTTTCTATGGCTATGGCCTCCGACGTTGTCGATCTCTCTTCATCCATTGAGGATTTCAACAACTTTGTCAATGAACATTCGGTCGTTTTGGCCAAGTTCTATGCTCCATGGTGTGGTCACTGTAAGACTTTGGCTCCAGAGTACGAAGCTGCTGCTTCTGAGCTCAAGGATAAAGACGTTGCTCTTGTCGAGGTTGACTGTACTCAAAACCAGGAACTTTGTGCTGAGCACAAGGTTAAAGGATACCCTACCCTCATGGTCTTCCGTGGTCCTGATGCTTCTACTCCCTATAACGGTGGTAGAACCTCTAATGAAATTATCAGCTATATGTCTAAGGAGCTCCTTCCTCCTCTCACTATTGTTGATCCTTCCAACCTCGATGCTTTCACCAACTCTTCTGACACTGTTGGTCTTGTTCTCTTTGAGAACGACGATGAAGCTACCAACAAGACTATCACTGACATTGCCACCAAGTTCCACCACCAGTTTAGCTTTGGTGCTTCTTCTGACAAGGAACTTATTAAGCAGCTCGGTGTCGAGACTCTTCCCGCTTTTGTTGTTTTCGCTAACCACAAAGAAAAGCCTGTCATTATTGACTCTAACACTAAGGGTTTTGAATTCACTGACAATGGTATCCTTGCCCAATTGATGCGCAACTCTATCGTTCCTGGTGGCGAAATCGGACCTGAAACTTTCCGTGCTTACATGGCCTCTGGCCTTCCTTTGGCCTACTTTTTTTACAACACTGTTGAACAGCGCAAGGAGTTTAGTGAGTCTCTCGCTTTTCTCGCTACCGAGTTCAGCGACCGTGTCAACATCGGTTTCATTGACGCTGTCAAATATGGTTCACATGCACCCAATATCAACCTTAACGACAAGGACTTCCCTGCCTTTGCCATTCACAACCTTGAGAGTAACAAGAAGTTTCCCATTAGCCAGGATCAAGAGCTTACTGTTGAACTTATTTCTCAACACATCCGCGACTTTGTCGAAGACAAGCTGGTTCCTGATATTAAGTCTGAGCCTGTTCCTGAGGTCCAAGAAGGCCCCGTTTACAAGGCTGTCCTTGACAACTACGATGAGCTTGTTCTCGATGACGAAAAGGATGTTTTGATTGAGTTCTACGCTCCCTGGTGTGGACACTGCAAGAAGCTTGCTCCTATCTACGACGAGTTGGGAGCTCTTTACTTTAACGATTCAGAGCTCGGCAAGAAGGTTACTGTTGCAAAGATGGATCACTCTGCTAACGAATTTGAGGGTGTTGAGATTGCTGGATACCCTACCATTATGTTGTTCCCTGCTGGCAAGAAGGATTCTCCTGTTGTTTTCGAAAGCGGTGCCAGAACCCTTGAAGCCCTTAACGACTTTATCCGTGACAAGGGTACTCATGGCGTTGATGGTCTTGCTAACAAGCAGAAGTCTGCTAAGCCCAAGAAATCTAAGAAGACCAAGAGATCAAAGAAGGCCAAGAAGGCTAAGAAGGCTGCTCCTGCCGGCAACGATGAGTTGTAAAAACACTGTTATGTTTCAAAATTTTATTTGTAAATTGTGTATTTTTACCATACGTGTGTGTATTTATTAATATTATTAATTGAGTATTTTATACCATGTTTTTTTAAAAAAGCGTATTTAGTGTACGTGTCTATTAGTAAGGCTGAATACAATTTTTTGTTTTTCTTCAAATTTCAGCTTAGTTTTGGCCCACATTACAAACATGTACATAGAAACTTTTTGTATTTGATTTTTCTTCTTTTCCAGACCTATAAGCATGAATAGTTTCAAGAAAAAGAAATGTTATCTTTGTTCAAGTTTCATCTATTTTGTTAGGTATACATGTATAAAGTTATTTTTCCCATGAATTTCCCGTTATATAATTATTTTCCGAAACCTGGCATAGCAGGTGGGGGCGGCAAATCTGGGTCCACAGCTGAAGACGAAGATTTTATGTACCCGTCCAATTCTTTACTTTTCTTTTCCTCTTCTTCAAAGTATGCGGCCAAATCGTTTTGTAAAGCTGGATTGGTGTTGCTACCACCGGTCTTGTTGTCGCTGCCAGAGTGGTATGTGTGTTTCTTTCTTGTGGAGTGGACAAGGCCAGCGTTAAGTGTAGCATTGTCAGTGATTGAAATCGATGGAGGTGGTGGTGGCAAATGTGTTGATGATGATGGTGTTGAGGATTGGGAGGCTAGTGTATGTGGAGGAATATATGTCTGTGAAGAGCTAGGTGGCTGAGCATTTGCAGGCACAAAAAAGTTGGAAGAATCATATTGCTCATTTCCTGGACCAAATGGTGAACCTGGGTTATATCCTTGTTGTTGTTGATGCTGATGGTATTGTTGTTGTTGGTATTCAAAGCCATAGTTGTTATTAGCATCTTTCTCTTGTCCATTCTTGTTACCAGATCTGGAGCCAGAGACTTGACCAGAGTGCGAGTAAACAGCAGGAAGTCTGTGAAGAAGACCGTACCCTACACCACATCCAAGTAATCCAGAACCTCCCCAGCTCGAATTGGGTCGAATACGGACTGGTCGTAGCGTGTTGAAATCCTTGTTGTACACATACAATTCCACCTCTGGCTGCGAGTTTACGATTGAATCTTTCTCAGCAGAAGAGTTTTTATTTGACAACAATGCTTTTTCAAAATCCTTTTCATCAAAATCATCTTTTTCTTCATCCTTCTCTAATGTGCCTTCCTTTTCGTCTTTTTTGCCATTTTCTTCCTGCTGTTCTGCTCGAGACCTTGAATGTCCGTTTACAATTTGGGTAATCACGCGGCCCAACAAGTCTTCACCGCCTTGTTCCAGTAGCCCTCTTTCGGCGCCCACAATGTAATCCGAGTGAGAAATAAGCCCAGCTTCTTCGGCAGGCGAGTTTGCAGAAACGTTGAGCACATGCCACACGTGGTCAGCAGCGGATAATGGAGCCCATTGCAAAGAAAGACCCAAACCGGATGACAAAGTGTTTTGTTTTGGGGTATTTTGTCCATATATATTATTAATATTTTCATTCTCATAACCTGCATCGTCGTTACTTGGAACAGGAACAACAACAGTACGAAGAGTATGACCTTTAGAAGACCAAATGTCTAATGAAATAGAGCGCCCACGGCAGTTTGCAATTTCTGCAAGAAAAGGCTCAATAGGAGAAGACTCGGCTTGTGGAGGCAAAAGCTGAGGAACCAAAATGGCAGTAGATGGAAAAGAAACTGAAGATAGACGACGAGAATGCCCAAGACCTTGCTGAGGCTGGTAAGGCTGTTGAGGTTGATACTGTTGGTTGGCAGGAAGAGAAGTAGCCGTTTGTTGTTGAAACTGAGGATTATCTGGGTTTTGAGGATCGACAAGTTGAGAATAACCACCGGTAGCAGCGGCGGAAGTAGCTGGCCCAGGGGCGTATGGATTTGCAGATGTATTAGCAGCACCAGTATCGTTATTAGCAGGAATATACTGATTCTGAGATTCGTTTTGATAGTTTTGTTGATAATGGTTTGGAACAAACGGCGTGAATGAAGATCCTCCTACAATGTCATGTCCATTAATTCCAACAATGAAATCAAACAAGGATTCCAAACCAGCTTGCTCTGCAGGAGAATGCTGTTTAATGTAAAGAATCCGAAACCCGTGTGTAGGATCAGCTCGTTGCATGTATTTGTCAATTGCGTGGGAATGGTTGGTGTTACTGGCATTGTGGCCTGAAGCATTCTGAATAATTCCTTCGGCAGTGCTTCTGACCAGGTTTTTTGCAAAGGCAAACATGTTGATGATAAATATATGTTAGTATACACTAGTATAAGCTAACACAAACCCTGGTGGTGTTGGTTGTAATGGTGTATAAATACTGGTGATGATCGTTTTAAAAGGCTTGAATTTCAAAAACGTGTAGAAAAGAGAATCATAAATTCAAGTGCACCACTAGTTGTCCAATAAATAAAAGGTTGTGTGCTGTCCTTGTGTGTAACATTGATAATTCACATAAATGTGTTACACAGCCTTGTTACAACCAAATGTCACAATGTAACAAAAATTGGCAGCTAACACAATCTCACACCAGGTCACGAGGAATGACTATCTCTCTCTCTCTTTGGACCCTTACTTATTCCAATATTCACAATTTTTACGAAAGATCACACTAGGCAACAATAACAACAAAAAAAAATCTTCACATTCCGCTTCGAAAGGCTTTTACACATTTAATAAAATTTATTTAGTATAAAAAATAATAATAAAGGGCTGAAAATTTAACAAAAATAAATATAAATGTGCATATATATATATATATTCAATTATAAATTATTTAAAAAAGCTTGTATAAAAGAAGATAAAATAAAATAAGTCATAAACGGGCATCAGGATCTTTTTTAAAAAACAAAATAGAGAGAGAGAGAGAGGATCACAAAACAATACAGCATACTTTACCAGTTGATGGAGCGTATGGGAATGAACAAAAGAAATTTTGAAAAAAAAAGAAACGGTATACTAAAAATTTTCAAAAAAATTTGATAAATATGGGTTTTAAAATATACCAGGATAGTTTTTTTTTGTTGTCTCACACACAATCAATGAAATGAAGGAGTAGCCTGCCAATCTATCCTCTCTATCAAGTTTAAAAGTCATTAGGAAAATGAAAAAAATGAGAATGAAAATACAAAATGAGAATCAAGAAAATAATAGAAAGAAGCGCGAAAAAAAAATAAACGAATAAAGAAAAAGATGATCAAAATACTCCAAGACAATGGGTCGTTTTGTTTAATGAATCTTAATCACTGGCTGTCCAGAGATGAGAGTAGGGTCGTAAGGGTCGACAATTCCGATAGTAGGGTTTTTTGATTTCGAAAAAAATGAAGAGTCGAGGCGACGCTGGGAAAGAGAATAAACAGAAGCATCAAAGTTGGAAGAGACAGCACTTAATGGTGGACTGTTGCAGCCAGAAGCAGGAGAAGAAGCTTCAGGGGAGTACGAAAGACCGGGAATCGAGGTAGTAGAGGAGCTAAACTGGGATTCCAAGTCATCAGCTTGGTTTTTTGAGCGATAGTTGTTGTCATTGTAAGCGTAAGCAAA
Organism: Magnusiomyces tetraspermus; assembly: GCA_030578715.1. NCBI lineage: Eukaryota > Fungi > Ascomycota > Dipodascomycetes > Dipodascales > Dipodascaceae > Magnusiomyces > Magnusiomyces tetraspermus. The sequence continues at coordinate 24,845 of JAKTYL010000105.1, forward strand.
TTGGCTGGAGATTTTGGAAGAAGACTTGGGTGTGAAAAACGAAGAGGAAGAGGACGATGATTTAAATTTAGAAGTATTGGCACGAGCACGTAATTCTTGGTTGGCCCAGCTGATGAAAATGGCGGCTGCGTTGAACAAGCAGTAAAGCCCAGCAACCCACAAGACAGAAATCAAGGAACGAAGCAAGAATCTGTCAAAGTCATAAGCAGACACGCTACTCAGGTTGGAGAAGAAAGAAGGACCAGAACGAGTGAATTCTGGCTTGTCGAGCAAGCTGTGCTGGTAGATGAGTTTATGATCTGCTGGATAGTATGACATTATGAATGATGACGAAGTAAAAAACAAACAAGCGAAAGCTTATAAGCTTAAATGAAGACTTAATGAAACGAAAGAAATATAAGTGAGAAGTTGGAGAGTGAACGAAAGACTGAAGAAGACAAGAATAAAGCGGAAATGTTCGAGTATTTATACTTTTAAAAGGTCTTAAGGGCTAGTTATGATTACTGTGTGTTGTGAAGGCAGCACCTACTAAACAGGCGCACCGATTATTGAGAATGACATCACTTTTGGACAGGCCGCTGAAACTTTTTAGGATAGCCAGATTGGTGTGTGTGTATGTAGTATTACCTAAGCATGGGCCAATTCAAACAGTGGTGCTAAAATTAACTCTGTGTGTCGTTGTATGCGAGTGTTACTTCTCTAAGACATGAAAGGTGATCCAAAAAAAGAGTGTAAAACATTTGTTAGATACTCGCTTCATAGAGATATTGAAACAGAATTTCAAGAGTAAGAAAAGCTTGTGTGTGCATATGACGCCAGGCTGGAGCTCAAGGAGAATTTTTCATTTTCACATAGATAGATATTTCTGTATATATATAGATCATCAAAGTATTTAATGGTGGTTCGGATGGCGCTTCATATGTCGGTGCATCGGCACGAAAGCCCAGACTCGTGCATTGAATGGTATGCACCATGAGATTCCGTCTCGTTCAAGTATCTCAAGCGCTAATCGTCATAAAGTTTTTTTTTTCTCTATTAGGCAGCCAATTTCCAGTTTGGTGTTTTTGCCCTGCAAGACCATGATTGGGTTTTTGATGAAATAGGAATGTGTGTGATATCTATTTGGTGTTTCTTGAAAGCAGCATTTGAGATAAGAAAATGCTGTTAAAACTACTCAACTGATAACTTGATAGCCAAGCACCGTTACCTTTTTTTTTACTTTGAAATGATAAGAAACAACACAATACACCCAAGAAAATAAACAATAACAGGGCCTTGGTTATGGGTAAGAAGATCACACATTTAGTTTACCAGGTTATGAATCGTTCATATTTGATACAAATGAATAATGCTTCAATTTAAGTCATTTTGATGCAGTCAGACATTATACACGCACTTGAAAACAGGTACCCTCGGTTAATAATGAAAGGGTGTGTCAAAAAAGTATCAAGCTGTATTACTTCACTTCATTTCGTTTTGCTTTCAATTGGTTGTTAATTTTTCAAAAACTGATACACCAAAAAATCTCATATTCAAACACTTGTTGGTGTGTGTCTGATCTACACCTCTATCTTGTATTGTTTGTAGTTTATGGCTTTTGGGCTTTACTATTTTCTCATATTGCCAATGTTTTGGCGTACAAGCAGTTGTAAGAACTGTAAGAGAAACTAATAATAACAATGACAATAAAAATTGATAAAAATGAATAAAAATTAAATGTATGATTATACTCAGTCTTGAGTTGAAGGCGGCTTCTTTGAATTGAAGAGAAAGTAAAGAGGTGATATAAGTGAAGTGCACACAATACAAAAAAGATAGTACTATATCAAAACCTGCTAGCCAAGCTCACCGAAGAAGCTGTGAGAAAGCTATACAATCGAATGAAACGAGTCATGGGGGTTTCGTTTGTTTAAAAAATCTTAAAAAAGGAAAAAGAATTATGCTAGAAATAAGAGGAAAAACAAGAAAGAAAACAATTATAAACATTGTATTCCTTCATACAACACTTGACTTTCTTTATCACCTTGGTGTTTCTTCTTTTAAGAAATTTACAGAATAGTGAGTGACAAAAAGATATATAATCAAACAAATACTTGCTTATCATTTTACCTTCAACACACAGAGACTCACAATGATTGAAACTTTTTTTCTTTCTTATTTTAATGTAACATTTTGCTTGGATGCTGTGTACACATTTATAACATGCAAACTACACGACCAAACGCATCTAAAACGGGTTGCACAAATGGGCCAGACAACACACGCTTGTGTAGGGCTCTTGTTGTGTTTGTGCTGTGTGCGCTGTATTAAGGCTTCTTCTTATTCTTCAGTTTTGTGCGAAAAAGTTGATATACGCCTACATCAAATAAAATCAAACAATCAGTCAAAATAATGCTAATACTACAAAGCTCTTCTACGTTATACACAAATACGATGAAATGCAGCAAATTTACGAAGGAAAAAAGAGTAGTTGTAATAATAATAATAATAATAATAATAATAATAATAATAATAATAATAATAATAATAATAATAATAATAATAATAATAATAATAATAATAATAATAATAATAATAATAATAATAATAATAATAATAATAATAATAATAATAATAATAATAATAATAATAATTATAATTATATAATAAATACAAAGAAATAAAAAGAAATATAGATCCATGTATTTATATGTATATTTATTGCAAACAAAAGTTAAACCATTAACCAAAAGAAAGATTTTGATAATTCTACCGAGTTTTTTTTTTTTTTTTCGTTTACTGTGCTTAAAGAAAACTAGCTTCCAAGACTTGTATGATGATTGGGTTGTGTTTGATGATTCTACAAAACTAGCAAAAACACTAGTAAACATAGAGCCCAGGAGAATAACATTTAGCATAACTTGATAGCTTTAATCCGAGAATCATTGTTTTGAAACTTAGACATTAAAAAATGATAAACATTTTCGAGCATTTGCCCGAACAAGCAAAATGTGTTTTGGAAAAAGAGACACACAGAGCGTGAGTGAGGAAGACAGAGGGAAAGGGAGAGAGATAGTGATATATGATTTGTCGCTAAGACTAAACTAATAAATATTATTTGAAGGGTGGTATCTTAGGTAAATAATTATATTTATTATCTTAGGAGTAGAAAAGGTCGTATCAGATAAAAATAATACTAACACCGCTAATAAAATCAACCAAAAATAATTATTGGATTCACCCAAGTTGTTTTCAGTCAGTTGATAAAGCTTTGAATTTAGACATATATAAAAAAAGAAAAAAACTAAATAAACCAAAAATAAAATAACGATTTGGACCATAAATGCGTCAACCAGTTATAAAATCACGCTAAACCCTTCTTGTAATTTAACATTCATTAACAAGGCTGATATAAACTTGGAATTTGGGTGTGTTTTTGCTGTGTATATAAATACACATACACACACCAAGATGAAGATAAAAATACACACCACCTCTCAATATATTCATTTATACATAGTAAAGACCTAATTATAATCGGCTATTTTTTTCTGTTACTAAATTAAAACTACCGATGGCCAGCGAGGAAACCAACTCAAAGAGCTACAAGCAAAAAAAAGCAAGTGACTAGTGACGAGTTTATTTTTAAAACATCACATCCTCCTCGTATTTTTTTATTTGTATTTGACTGTTTTTTTTAAAATACCTATTTTTTTGAACCCTTTTCTAGTACTTATTTTTATCAAATTTATCGTATTTCAAAATTGAAAAGTATAAATGTTTAAAAATACCTCTTTCTATCTCTCGTGGCCACGTGCCGTTTGGATTTCAAAGAGGCATCTTTCATTGTAAACTCACTCATCACCCAAGGATACTTTTGTATGCCACTAATCGCCATGATTGCCGTTGATTGTCGTAGAGTTTGGAACTAATCAACAGTTTCTCAATGGTCTACTCATTATTCTCATACCCTCGTGTCTTGTATATATATATACGTCAACGAAGTAAATAAACATCCAACATTTTTGATGCCGTCAGTTCTATTTCTACCTGTTTTTTTTTTTTTTTTTTTTTTTTTTTTCGTTTTAACCCCAGAGACCTATTTTCTGTTTCTCTTACTTCCTCTTTTTACTGTCAATGTGGATTATTATTATTATTAAAATGAATCACACCCTTGCCAATTGGCTGCATTCCTATTGTTTTCATTTTTGTGTGTGTGGGATAAATGTTAACGTTGATATCCATTCACAGTTATTTTGAACCCTTTATACAAACAAATACACACATTCCAGTTCATTTTTTAAAAAACATACACACGGAGAAACCTGTATAGACAAAACAAAAACAACCACAATGAAATTTTTGATTCATTTTTTGTTTTTTTTTGTTGATGATTTTAATTAACAAAACGCTTTTCCCTTTTTGGCTTCTTTTTTGGACTCGTTCTTTATCTTGCTTTTAATTTGATTGTTTTGGGTTTAATACAATAACTCAAAAAAAAGCCGTTGAATAACTGAGTGTAACATCTAATGACATGGAAGTGAGGGATATGAATATGGAAGTGTTGCGATTATGAAGGAAAGGGTAGTATTACAATCTGGGAACAAAAAACAGAGATGTGTCTCGATATATATACACCATTACTTGGATTCCATTCACGCTCAACTTGCATTCGACTTGAGCTCGGTTTGCTCACCATTACACTTAAGCCATACACCATGACAAAACAACAACAAAAAAAAAGATAACTAAGGCAACCAGAATAACCAAAAAGCCATATCTTAACCTGTTTCAGTGTTGCCGGTGTACAAGACTTCCGTATGGACAGCGGTGGATAAATGCGTGCGTAAGTAGTTGGATACATAGTGTGGATTTGCTAAGGTGTGTGTGGATGGATGCTTCGAGTACTCTTTTAGCGGAACAAACGGCTGCAGAGGAGAATTTTCCAGGAAAAATAATTATTATCTATATTTTTTATTTTTTATTCATCTGTCATAAAAGGCTTCAATAAAATAAAAACAAAAATTATAGTGAGTAACGAAGATAAAGAGTTAAAAGAAATTACAAGAAAACATATAATAATAATCATATCATTTGTATTTACTAAATCTGCTCGTATGTGTTTAAAGTACGGAGAAGTACAAATATACATAAGATTTGGTTTCTGGTGAAGAACTTTCCCAGAGTTCTTCTTCTCTTCAACGCCTTTTGTTTTGTATGTCCACGTACTCGCTATTTACTTGTAAATTTTATTTTTAATTTTAAGGGTTGCAGTTTTGTTGTGTACTCTTCTGTTTTCTGATTACAACTACAACTACAACTACTGCTACTAATATTATTGTTGGAACACAGTAGATGAATTAAAGATACTTGAAAAAAAATATTTGGAGCCTTCATCTTTGCCAAGCAAGACTCAAAGCTTTGTTGCACACTATCGCTCTTGCTGATAATTTCAAAGAATATAAATAAATGAATATATGTGCCTCCACCATTTTGAAAGGGGCTCTTGTAAAATAATTCTAGACAAAAAAGTACTACCAGAAAGAAGAAGGCGTTCGACGTCGTCGATGTTGAATAAAAAGGTTATTGTTACCAAGGATTTTAGCAACATTTACCAAAAATGATCCTTTCATTTTGAAAAAAAAAAAAGAAAAAAAAGAAAAAAAAAGTCTTGGAAGAAGAAACCCTAAAAGAATGCACAAATATGTATCAACCTTCATTTTTAGCGAACCGTGGGAAACCCGGAAAATCGGAAAATCTTAATGAAACTTTGGAAAAAAAAAAAAATTCTTGTGCCTGGAACAGTTTGGTAGACTGTCAAAGGACCTCTCTGTATTTCTATATTTATGATGAAAGGTTTAGATTTGTATCTGCATGTTTGGAATGTTTAGCAAGATGTTTGTTGTATATATGTTAAGGCTTTACAATTTGTGTCAAGACTTTTATGTTCAAGGTAAAATGTTAGGGTTTATACGATGATATATTATATCTTAGTTTGAATCAAATGCTTAGATCTATATATATTACCACTTTCAAACAAATCGCCTTAACTGATATCGTGCCTTTTTTTTATTTTAGAAAAACATTGAACAAGCACCTTTGGCAAAAAAATTGACTCGAATGATTCCAAAAAACGTTTTTTGAGCAGTCTTTACCGTTCCTATTTAATTGACAGTGTACACGAATTGCCAGTGCCCTACTTTTTTTTTTTTTTTTTTGTACCAAAACATATCAATCGTAGTAACGGTTCATCATCTCTCACAAAACACAAAATGCGTGCCTTGGCTTCATCCATTTACTTATAGATATCAATATAAAACAAAGAGCATAAATAAAAGCAATCAAGGATGAGAACGATTTCCGGACTAATTAAGTAGTTGTTTTTGTTTTATGTTTTATGTTTTTTCTTTTTTTTTTTGTCGTTACCTGCCTTCCCAATTAAAACTAACCAACAACATTAAACTAAAGCAACTCAACAATTGATACAAATATGCTGAACTTTCACCAACTACCGCTTGGCTTTTAAAAATAAAATGGCGTCAGCGTTTACTGTTGCGTACCTTAGTTTTATTTCTTTTGTTTCGGTTCTTCGCGCAAAATAAAACAACTGAATCCCAGTTGTTTGAAATTTACTTTAATTTTTCATGATATTTTACTATTAAAACATCTCATTTGATTTGATATACACAATATATTCATAAACACATTTCAAAATTTTTTTTCATTACTATCTTTTTGTTTTTGGTTATCCTTCCGGGTACACCACACGCTAATCTCTATAAATGCTTTCAGTAAAAAATGTTACTTCCTTACCGAATTAAAATGGTTGTTGAACCAAGATTAACGGGTAGCAAAAGCCTTGGTGACAACACGCTTAAGGTTCAATTCAGCCTTTCTGAGCTCGTCAGCAGTGGCCTCGTTGAAGTTAAGGGTCTCGAGAGCCTCAGCAAGAGCAGTCTCGACACGGTCCTTAGCACCACGCTTAAGCTTGGCAGTGACGGCAGGGTCAGAGACAGAGGACTCGATGGAGGAAGTGTAAGCCTCGAGGTGCTGCTTAGCTTCGTGTCTCTTGGCAAAGGCCTCGTCAGCAGACTTGAAAGCCTCAGCGTCGTTGATCATCTTCTCGATTTCACCAGAAGAAAGACGACCAACAGAGTTGGAGATGGTAATGTTGGCAGAGCGGCCAGTAGACTTCTCAACGGCAGTAACCTTAAGGATACCGTTGGCGTCAACTTCGAAAATGGCTTCGAGGACGGGCTCACCAGCCTTCATGGGAGGAATGCCCTTGAGGTCGAACTCACCGAGAAGAGTGTTCTCAGCACAGTTGGTACGCTCACCCTGGTAGACGGGGAACTGGACAGTGGTCTGGTGGTCACCGACAGTGGTGAAAGTTCTTCTCTTGATGGTAGGAACAGTGGTGTTTCTGGGAACAACAGGAGCGAAAATGTTACCCTCCATGGCAACACCGAGAGAAAGAGGAACAACATCCAAAAGAAGGAGGTCCTGAGCTTCCTCAGAGGTGGCCTGGCCGGTAAGAAGAGCACCCTGGACGGCGGCACCGTAAGCGACAGCCTCATCGGGGTTGATGGACTTCTCGAGCTGCTTACCGTCAAAGAAGTCGGAAAGGAGCTTCTGGACCTTGGGGATACGGGTAGAACCACCAACAAGGACAACCTCGTCAACCTTGGACTTGTCAATGCCAGAGTCCTTAAGAACCTTCTCAACGGGCTCGATGGTAGACTTGAAGAGACCAGCGTTGATGTCCTCGAAACGAGCACGGGAGATGTTGATGGAGAAGTCCTCACCACCAGAAAGAGAGTCAACCTCAGCGGTGGTCTGGGCAACAGAGGAAAGAGATCTCTTAGCACGCTCAGCAGCAGTTCTGAGACGTCTGAGAGCACGTGGGTCATCAGAGATATCGATACCAGTCTTCTTCTTGAAGTCAGACTTGAAGAAGTCGAGAAGGTTGTTGTCGAAATCCTGACCACCCAAGTGGGTGTCACCGGCAGTAGCCTTGACAGTGAAGACACCACCCTGGATAGAAAGAAGGGAGACATCGAAAGTACCACCACCAAGATCGAAAATGAGAACGTGCTTCTCGTCCTCAGTCTTACCAGCACCAAGACCGTAGGCAATGGCAGCAGCGGTAGGTTCGTTGATGATACGGAGAACGTTAAGACCAGCAATGGCACCGGCGTCCTTGGTAGCCTGTCTCTGGGCATCGTTGAAGTAAGCAGGGACAGTGATGACAGCCTTGTCAACCTTCTTGCCAATCTTGGATTCAGCAATCTCCTTCATCTTGGTAAGAACCATAGCGGAGATTTCCTGGGGAGTGAAGGTCTTCTTCTCACCGAGGTAAGAAACCTCAATGACGGGAGATCCAGCCTCATCCTTGACGGTGAAAGGCCAGGTCTCAATGTCCTTCTGGACAGAGGACTCGTCGAAACGACGACCGATAAGACGCTTAGCATCAAAGACGGTGTTCTGGGGGTTCATGGCAGCTTGGTTCTTAGCACCATCACCAATGAGACGCTCCTCCTCAGTGAAAGCGACATAAGAGGGAGTAACACGGTTACCTTGCTCGTTGGCAATGATCTCGACAGCATTGTCGTAGGTAGCAACACAGGAGTAGGTGGTACCGAGATCGATACCAATGGCACCAGGGAAAGTTCCGTCACCAGCAGAAGACATCTTGATTTATTTTGATTCCAATAGATTCAGCTCTTCACGAGAGGTTGGCAGAGAGGAAAAAAAGAAGAAGGGAAGTTGGAAAGAAATGCACTTCTCGTTTTTTCAAATACAACAAAAAAATTTTTTTGCACGTTAAAAATTTACTCGCTTATTACTGGCTGGGTTTGGTTAATGAGTAAGGGGTTAGTCAGACTGTTGAGGATGCGTGCTGTGTTGTTTGCCGTGCTTGCGTGTACGCCAAACTGGGAAATAGTACTGCTTTTATAATATGGGCAAGGGTAAGTTTGGGTGAGTATCGCGAAAAAGTCGCGTAAAAAGATAGTTGTGAACCTTGGTTTCAAAGTTGATCGTTCGTGATAGGTTTCATCTCGTTCACGTGTTGAAGCGCGTTTTACTCGAATTTTATGAAATTTATTTTCTGAGTTTGTACAACTCGTTTCCATCTCGAGACCTTTTATTTAGTGACTGGTTTTGATGGAGGAATTTTTGAATGTGTTGTAATTGTCTCTCACACATGTGCATTGCTGGAAACATCTATTGGTTCATGTGTTTTTTGTTTAATCAAGTGTACCAACACTTGCGATGAACTTTAGTGATTATTTTAAGCTAGGTTTCAAGGTGCAATATACGGATTGAACTAAACGAGTCTCACTTTAGCCAATTTTAATAAGATTTTTAGTATTTTTGGCTTGGAAGGTGCATCCTGGAACCGAGAGGCTTGTGAAACATTTTACTCAAAAGTTATATATGCTCAGTTTGACCTAGTTATACCTTGCTGATAACTTAAATTTAATAGTTGAACTCGATGTGCTTTCTGGATTATTTGCTTTTTTTTCAAACAGTTATATTATAATTTTGTGAAGAACTCAATTGTCTTTCACTTGGTATATTTTTATTTGAAACTCAAATCACTTCTAAATATCAAGACAGCATCTATTCGTAGATTGACGAGAACGTCTGGTCTGCATAGCTCGAGGAACAGTTGAATTATTGGTGAATAAACACTTCGTAGTTTTCAATCCCAGAAATCGTCACTCATTGACCAAGAAACATAACCGATTTTTATTTTTGATCTCTTTCTACAAGACTACATTTCAAACCAAATGGCGTTCAATTGTAAACATAAATTGTTACTTTAATTCAAAAACATACCTTATTCCATTCTTTCTTCTAGCTAGTCTTGTCGAAAATTGTATTACAACTTTCTGACACCTATTGCTTTACTACATTACAATTTGCCCAGTTCTGTGACAAACCTTGAAAAGTAAACAAACGCCTATTTATTTCCAAAAAAATAGAAATGCGAAATTTCTAGTTCTTTGTTAATATTAACTTACTACTTTTATTTATTACTCTCAAAAACAATTGTTATTTTAGATAATTTTGTTACTCTCCATTAATCAATCAATCATGTCTCTTCAAGTTAAGCTTCTTTCTGATAAAGCTACTGCTCCTACTCGTGGATCAGCTCTTGCTGCTGGTTATGATATTTACAGGTACCTTATTTTGCCATTCAGAATTCAATGATTTCTCTTTTCACTTTGTGCTTTATGATTTCTTTGTATTTATTTTTAATGTTGATAACATCTAACTCATTTCATCAATAATAATAGTTCCCAAGATATCGTCATTTCTGCTAAAGAACGTGCCGCCGTCGAGACTGATATTTCGATCGCTGTTCCTATTGGAACTTATGGTCGTGTTGCTCCACGATCTGGTCTTGGTAAGCGAGATTTGTGTTTATAATAATCCTCAATATACACAGCGTTGCTATAATTCCTGTTGCTATCACTTGGATTTAACTAAATTAACCTAATAATTGTTTTTTTTTTAGCTGTCAAGCATGGTATTGATACTGGCGCAGGTGTCGTTGATGCCGACTACAGAGGCCCCATCAAAGTCGTTTTGTTTAACCATTCCAACGTTGACTACGAAAGTACGTATCACAATTCCCTTTCATTACTGCTAATTCCTATATGCTCATCTTTATACTAACAAACTTTCTTCGCTTTCCTCTTTTTTTATAGTCAAGAAGGGCGACAGAATTGCTCAACTCATTCTCGAAAAAATCGTCATGGCAGAATTACAGGTTGTCGAGTCTTTGGACGAAACTGTTCGTGGCGCCAATGGATTTGGAAGCACCGGATACAACAAGGATCCTGCTTCCGAGACTGTTGCTGAAGTTGGTGAACCTGCTGAAAAAAAGAGAAAAGAGTCTGAAAACTAATTTTAAAGATGTCTCAAAAAACCTTTTTTTTTTTTGAGCAAATTCAATAATCCATGACCATTTTTGTTTGGTTTTTGTATGTACATTAATATATATATATATATATATATTTAATAAAAAAGAAAGAAAACAGAAATAATAACAAGATAAAAAACGTTTAAACTAGATGTTTTTAAGCAAATTTTTGTTTCAGTAGTTTAGGGGTTTAAACTAGGATGAAAAATATCGACTGTGTGTAAAAGAACAACTAAAAAAACTTAAACTAATCAATCAACCTTTTTCTCAAAAAAAGCAAAAAAAAAATCTCTTTTTCACCAATCTAATTTACAAAAAAAACAAAATCTATTGAGGCGACGCTCTCTTCTTATCGTCTTTAGAAACATTTTCAGCAGCCGTTGATGCAGCTTCCAAAGGCTTGTCAGCCTTGGAAGGAGGAATGGCTTGCTGTGGGGAATCATTATGACTGTTATCGTCATCCAATCTCAAGTTGTCCTTAACTGGAATAACATGGCCGCTTTCCTTTTCCTGCATGTTTTCGTCTTGAATAAGTTCCTGTTGCTCCTTAACAACCTCCAATCTCTGCTTGTGAGTGGCAGTGTCGGAAGAAATCTCGAGCTCGGCCTCGTGGTACAATTCTTCGGGAAGGGCGCTTAAAACAGCGCGAATGGCGTCGTAGTACGAATCCTCGCCTTCGGGCTCACCATAAGTGAACGCGCTGCCCAAAACCAACAAAGTAGGAGGAACCTTTTGTCGTAGTGTGAGGTCAAGCCATGTGCGCAAGTCATCTCTTAATCTAGTAGGAGACACACCATAACTCTTGATACCTCTCGATGCGCAAGCACTCTGGAGTTCGGGAACAGTGAGCGACTCAACGCCTTCGTAGTCAATAGCACGGTCGTCGCGCTTTATTTGTCTCATACGGTGACGGATCTGGTAACGGATAATGACGTTGGTGCCCATAGCCTGCATGTTCATGTAACGGGTCATGGCAACGAGCTGGGGACGCGACAAGTTGTCAAGAACCATATCATCCTTAAACATCTGTGCAACGCCAACCACAAGCTCGCGCGAAGGAGTTTCGACAGCAGAGTGGATCTGCTTGAAAAACGTAGCAAACTGGGCCTTTTGTTCTGGAGTAACAGTTTCAGGGAATTTCATACCGCTTTCTTTCAGAGTTGTACGCAAAAAAGTAGAAACATTGTCTCGGGTCTTTCTGAGCTTCTTGGTCTTGGCCTCCTTATCCTTGATGGACTCGTAGGTGGAAGGCAAAAGGTTGGGGAAAAGTTTGAGGGCAACAGGCAAGAGCAGTTCGGCAAAGGGGATAATGACAAACATGGCAAAGGGAATGAGACGTGTGATATCCTGTAAAGTACGCTGCAACTGTCGGTCTTCACGACGAGTGAGCTCATAGCCCGAAGCCATTTTGGCGACAAGCTTTGTAGAAACTTTGATTTCGTAGCCTAACAGCTTGGTACCATCCCAGTAATGTTGAGCTTCGTGCTTGACCTTTTCCCAAATAGTAAGCTTCTTTTCAGGCTCAGCAGCAGGAGCAGAAGCCTTGTCGGTGGTTTTAGGAACAGCAGTGGCACCTGGCTCAGAAGGTCTACTAGGAGGTTTGGTGGTACTGGATTGGTATCTGACTAATGGAAGTTGTGTAAACGCAGGGACTAAAAGAATGTCTCTGGATTTGGTAGAAGAAGGTCTGATGCTAGAGGTAGACGATGAGATTGATCTAGCAGCTACCAACGCAGAATAAGAGGTAATAGAAGCCGATAATGATGAAGCAAGAAAACGGTTGCCAATAAGCACACCTCTCTGTTCAAAATGAAGCATTGGTTTAACTAATTAAAAAAGGCGGATTAATAAAGGGCTTTTGATAGAAATATGGAATAATTGAAGCTGCCAACTGAGGCTTATTGATGATTCGAGTGGAGGAACACTCAGTAAATCAAAAATTCGAATTTCCTATTCTAGAAAAGGTGGATGGAATATCGAGTTGAATAGTAATGGAACAAAAGGAAAAGAATCAAATACATACCCGTAGTTGAACCCAATAGGCGCTGATACGAAGCCATCTTTATTTATAAACACACAAAGGATTGAAAATATAGAATGTAATCCAAGCAATTGAACACTGGACAAATAAACGTGGACTAACAATCAAAGCAGTCTGAGTTGTATATAAATCTGAAAGTGTATTTGTATATATAAATGTTTATTACACATATACTAAAATATGTATGTAAACGTTTATTTTCCAAAAGGGTTGAAAAAAGAAGAAGAAAAGAAAAACAAAAAATGAAACAAAAATAACTGAAATAAAAAATAGAAAAAAGGTTTTGAAAAAAAAAAATTCGAAAAACCAAAAATCAAAAAAGAAGGTAAAGGAAAAAAAAACAAACAAAAAGGTTTTAGAAAATGGGAGTAATTTTTTATATTCAAATGGAAATATAAAATACACACAGACCGGCCCCTTCAAACCATAGTTAGAGAATCCATTTCCGGGTCTGAGGCAAAACTGACACATACACATGTATATTTATTTATATGTGGATCGGGGGTTAAAGGTATAGTATATGTACACACACACACATACTCACACACTTGTAGCGATTTCATTAGACCGGGCTCTATGTGTAGCTCGTTGTAACTGGCCAATGTGCCGCAAAAGATAGGATCCGGCACAGGGTTAGGGCCTGTGTGTGTCTACTGTAGACATGACAAGCTATGTAATAACAAATAGTAACAAAAAGTTACAGGACATGTTGTAACTGGCCAAGTGTAATTATTGGTTTCAAAAACCCATGAATGTAGTTTGATCAATCAGTGCAAGTCAAGGAACGAAGAGGGAAGGAAAATAGAGTAAGAGGTTAATAGCCAGTATCGCTTTCTGTCGATGCTATTGAAAACCCCCTTTCAATACAGTCACATCTTGAAACGCAAATTTTCATTGAGGCACATACTTGAACTTGTTGAAGCCTACCAAAAACTACAACACAGGAGTTGACTTAACCAATAACGACCTAACCTACGGCTTTTATATATATATATATATATAAAGAACAGTGGCTCTTTTCAAATGTCCATGTTTGCTTGATATACTTCTCATAATTAAACACGCTAGATAACTGTTTGTTTTTGAAATACTTTACTTTTTTTCGGTAACAAACCGTAGCCATTGTTAGCCGCTAAAATTCACGGATTTTTTAATTATTTCAATATAGCCAACTATTGTTCAGAAATGTGTTGATGTGATTGGAGATCCATTAGGCGTCTATGTGTGTAACAAAAACAACAACAATAATCTATTACATCAACACACTTGTAACAAGTAGAAGAGACCTGGCAATAAACCTACACAATGTAACAAACAAACGTAGCCGGACAAACTGCCCAGTAAAACAGAGACGTGTAGTAAGCCGCTCTCATTGGCCAAGATAAGGTGCTATATTTCATTCACCCTTGACTTTGTCCATAAAAGTGACAAAAATCAAGTATTTTGACTTGGACTAATCTTTTGATGTATACATTCATAGCTGCCTTTTTTTGAGATAGTAGAAATCAATAGTGCGTATGTGTGTGTGAATCGTAGAAATATGCACTTGACGATCATCAGATTTGAGAAAAGTGCACAAGAAATAATGAGCGTTTTCATTTAGAGTCTAAGCTATTCACACCAAATGAAATATATGAATGAGCCCTTTTTTTTGGTAACTGGAAACATGGAAGTGAATCAAACACTGTACTTTACTGTACTTGCTTACTCACTCACATTGTTTTTTTTTTTGACTCAATTCGCGAGCTCGGATTATATATATTTATACATTGTGTGCGTGAATTTTGTATGTGTATATGACGATGACATACACCTCGGAATAAAAGTAACCATCGAAATGTAACAATTGAGAATACCGAGAATACCGAGAATATAAATAAATAAGTATATAATCATATAATCACACTTATGCTTGGAGTCACTGGGCGAACCATTTGGAAACAGTAATATCTACATTCAATTCTACACATAACATTTTAGATGCGTTACTTTTTTCACAACTGAATTGGTGTATACTGTTCATTTATTTCACGCTCCGGAATTAAGTCAATTCTTGAAAGGAAAATACTGAAATGAAGAAGAAAAAAACAGCAGCACGGGAATCAATTGCTTACAACCAGCAGCTCTTTTAGATTTTAGTGAAAACTTCATTAGAATCATCAAAGCCAGTATATATATATGACCAGGCTTTTCAGCTCAATTGAGTTTGAACAGTCACATGATCAAAATTAACTACAAGTGCTGCCAATTGCTTTTATATTTTTGTTGATTTTTCACACAAAAATCATCAGTGTTACCAATACTACTGATATTATCGACCGTAATTGGTGTTAAAATTATTGTTGGTTATCAATAGTTGTCACTGCTGCTCTGATAATTGAACAAGCATTGATAGGTTGATGATGTAGATTGATAAAAAAAACTGATAAAAAATGTGTGGTCGAAACAAATCAAAAAAACAGCAACACATACACAAAGAAGTATACACATATCCACCTTTTAATCAAAATTTGTAATCCCAACAAAGAAGACTTTTCTCCACCCACAGCATAAACTTTGCATAATCTATAAATCTCTTTCTCTTGAAACAGTAGTCCATTATCATCCACCACTTCAAGAGAAAGAATCATGAAAAACGACTAAATAATCCTCATTTTAAAAATTCCAAATACATTTTCGTAATTTTTTAAAAAATTTCAAGCTTCATTAAAACATAATCATACAAACTTTTGCAAAAACAAAAAACACAAAAAACGTCACCTTTTTATTATATATAGCTGAAAAGAGCTTAAATCTTGCTCTTAAACTGGTCTTCAGTGACACCAGCACCCATGGCAGCAGTAGAAGAAACACCACCAGTAATCATCTTGAGAATGTTATCAATGTACTCGGCACCAGACCATTTCTGGTGCTTAACCACATCAACACCGCCATCAATTTCGGGTTGCTGGATAGTAGTACCGTATGCCTTCATACCAATCTTGCTGTAGCCCTTGGCAAAAGTGTCAGAAATAAGAGCATTGGTGTGTAAACCGGCAAGGGTAATGAATTGCCAGACGTAGCCCAACTTGGCAAGTCTCTGAATGTAGGTTTCCTGGTCAGAAGGTGACATGGCCTTGGTCCAGTTGAACGAAGGCGAAAGGTTGTAAGCAAGCCACTGGTCAGGAACAGCAGCATGGACACCCTCAGCAAACTCCTTAGCCTGTTCATAGTCAGGAAGCTTAGACTCCATCCAAATAAGGTCGGCATAAGGAGCATAGGCACGGGCACGGTTAACGGCACACTGAGTACCACCCTGGTATCTGTAGTAGCCTTCACGGACACGTGGAGCCTCCCAGTCGAAAAAGATATCCTTGCCAAGAATGGAGCGAGCAATTTCGCGAGCCTTCTTGTTGGGGGTATTGGTGAGAGGACCAACCTGGGAAGTAAACTTCTCAATCAAAGCCTGCTTGTTGGAGTAGTTGCCGGCATTGATCTCGTCAATAACAGCCTGGCTGAACAACTTGAGGCCAGCCTTGGCAACCCACTCGTCTTCAATTCTCTGGAGCTCAGCACCGTTGGCACCACGAGCCTCAGCAGCAGTAGTAAGCTCAATGAGGGAAGGAAGGTTGGGGTTGGTAGAACCGACAATAAAGTAGTGATCTCTGTAGTCAATGGTAGAAGTGATAAGAGTAGCAGCCTCAGAATCAGTTCTGGCAACACACAAGAGATCAGATTCAAACACGTCGGCAGAAGCACGGATAGCAACCAAACGGTTAATGTGCTCCTGGATGGGGACAAGAACCTTACCAGCCATGTGACCACACTTCTTGGTACCAGGAGCCTGATCCTCGACGTGGATACCAGCAGCACCACGTTCAATAAACATCTTGGTGAGCTTGAAAATAGCAGTCAAACCACCGTGACCAGTGTCGGCATCGGCAATGATGGGTCTCAAGTAGTCAGTGTAGGGCATCTTGGCACGCTCGCTAGGAGGAACAGCAAGACGGTCTTCACGCTGCTTTCTGTCGTGGAAAAGCTGAGCGTACCAAAGGTGCTCAACCTTGTTGGGTACAGTGTCCATAGGGTAGTCAGCCAAATCGGGAGAAGGTTCGTTAGAAGTGGACGCAGTAGAAGAACATTGCCAACCAGAGACATAGACAGTGTCGAGGTACTTGGCCATTTGAGAGACCTGGACAGGATCAAGAGCACCATAAGTGAAAGAAGCAGTCTTGTTTTTCCAGTGGTCTTCAAGAAGACCGTAAAGCTTCTTGGCTTGAAGAGAAGATCTGAAAGAGCTAGCGATGGTACCTCTCTTCTTAGCAATCTCGGCAGCAGTGTAGATACGCTTGGTGTGCTTCCATCTGGGTTCAGACCACCATTGGTTGATATCACGGACCTGCTTTTGGAATGCAGCTTCTTCGGCTTGGACGTTGATGTTGGACATTTTTTAATAGGTTAAAACGAGATGGAAATAATGCAGTTATGAAGGAATAAATATAATTAATTGAATAGAATAGAAAAAAAACCAAAGATATAGAATAAAAAAAAAGGAAATTAAAGGAAATGAAGTTAGTATTTATACTGAAAAAAAGGCGGGTATATTGTCTGCCTTGGGGGAAGGTCACACATCTACACATACATATATTTCCGACTTTGGCCCAGCCTCGGGCCAGCGGGCTTTTACAATTCTCGGTGCTCGGCTTAACATGTGCTTTAATATTCAGCACCCATAGTTTATTTCAAGTTATTAATTAGAGTTGACCATTATAATTACACTAATAATATAATAACAGTTAACTTCAATTCACGGCTTTCGTAATACATAATCCATACCAATCGTCATTGTATATTGGTTAATGAAAACGTGTTAAAAATGCTTGTGAGAATCCGGGGAAAAGCGTCAGCCGTATATACATATTAATCCGAAGAAAATCTGGGGAACTAGAAATGACTCTGCACCGCAGCCATGAGTCATGTCCGATTCGCATTTAGCAACCTATATTTCCCACACACGTGATAATCACATTCACGGGCGTGACAGTCACATGCATAATAATGTATTTTTGTATATATCCGCTACTTAGTTGTATATATCCGTGTTTAATTGCGAAACACCCTCAACTAGTAGACCTTTCTACCAGCCATTCTGTTTCCATACACACTGTGTCTGACTCGCAACAGCAGGCTCTGATATTCTTGCTCTTCTTCATCTGCTAATCTTTTGTACCTGTAATTTTCAGTTTCGTTTGAAAGCCATTGCAAAAAGTCATCTCGAACAGGTAACATTTCAGCAGTGCTACGCTTAACTCGCTCGTTGGGTAAAGCGTCACTTGGATTCCATTCTCCCATATACTCGTGAAGCTCAGTCAAGGTTTGAAATACAGAAAATTTGGTATCTTTGTCGATAGAATCTTTGATCAATGCATGTTGGAACAAATCTGACCATTCGTTGAGTTCAGTGTCTGGCCACACTAACCTCAATCCACGGTCATACACAAATGTGCTGATTTTTCGTTTGACGTCATTGTTTCCATCTTGAAAAGCTCTTCGAAAAATTTCACCGCCATGGCTGTTTAAAAACTCGTTATCAAAAGGTAAGTAAATAGACTTGTCGGCTTCGCCATTGCTAACAATACTGCCCACAGCGTAAACAAGCCTACTTGTAAGTTTGTGATCTTTGCTTTTTTCAACTTGTTCCAACATGGTTTTGACAACTTCAGGCCCAGCGACCTTTTTCATAGCTGCTGGGTTGTTTCGTAAAGATGCTCCAAGGGCTCGTGCTGCAATTTCTTTCAAGTCGTCAGAAACAGCGGGACTTTCAATGATTTTAATGAGATTCTCTGAGGCGTCTTGAGCAATTCTGGCTCCAAAATCAACTTCGTGGCCCAAATCTGAAAGGGTTTCAAGCGTATGAACAAGTGTGCGTTTATCAAGTTTTTGGTATTTTTGAAGATTCTCCAAAGATTCTGAGAGCTGAGAAAGATGACCATAATCTGCTGATTGTCGAATTTGTTCACGTAATTGCAAATCATCATCTGACTCTGGAGTTTCGTCGACCTCTTCAATTTGTTCAGGAAGATCATCTTTGTGATCTCGCTTTTCGGCCGCTTTTTTATCAGCCGGAGCAACTACTTGAACTTCATTGCTGGTAGAATCTTCTTTGTCGACAAACTTTGCTTCTTTTCTGCCAGTATCAACATTGATTCGAACATGAAGGCCTAAGAAAAATTGTTAGCTGTTTTTCAGTCAAATATATACAAAAGCCAAATTACTTACCTCCTGGAAGTTCTTGGCCAGGCAAGACATCTTGCCAAGCGTCTAGAGGTTCAAAGACCTTTGGATAACAGTACTCTCCCTTGTTACTGTCAACGCATATTCTATCGCCTCGAATCACAAATGGCTCTGCTGCTTGTTCAGATGCTTTAGCAAGTGCTGCCAAAGCAACAAATAATAATGAATTTGTTTTCATTTTAGTTTAATTTTTTTAATACTGTCAATTTGAGTTTTGTGATGAAAGAGAGGGGGAAAAAGTAATTTTGAAGAAAAACAAAGGATAGATGTGAGAAATTTAAAGTAGATGATTCTAGTTTTATTTCGTAATTGCCAGATCACTAGAAAATTTCCCAAAAACAACTGCTGAATTAGGAATCATGCCGTTTGCTCAGCCGTGTGTCTTACTTTAAAAAAATAGAAACAAAAAAAACCTGTTTTTCTCAGTTACTAAACACACACATTAATACATAAATAAAAAAACAAGCCGAAAATGAAGGATGATAACTTTGTTCACTTGAAATCAGTCATTGAATCTCAAACACGACTTATTCTTCGGCCGTTGGCATCACACGGCTATTCTGCGATTCTTGGTCATGATAGTCAAAACGATAAAGCCCGCAGGAAATGGCTGGCCTATATTAAAAAGTCAATCTCAAAACTCAACTCTTCACGAAAACATTATCTACGGAGCTTATTTACACAGCAAGCAATGACGCACATAACTTTCCAATTATTAGAAACTGAAAAAACGTTGTCAAAGATTCACCAGCGCCAAACAGATGAAGATATTACTATTTCGTACTATAAACAGTACCGTGTTATGTCATATTCTAAGATCACTAATCGATGTCAAATACTACTGGAGAGTGGTAAACTACAAAGTACCAAGTCACAAAAACTTAGAGAGTCTTTGGAAAGATACAGAAAAGCAAGAGCCAAAAGTCTTTTTTTGAAAAAGTTAATTACGGTTTTTAATAACAAGCTGAATAGTGAGAATCTTGATTCTAGATTGTTGACACCGAGCTCTGAGTTGTCTAACCGAGCTTTTGATACACTGTCTTTGGGGGTAAGAGTTTCTGCAAAAACGGCTGTTAATAAACAAAAATTGCTGAAAGGTTTAAGTGAGAATTAAAATACCTTTTTTTAATATTTATGCCAAATCATTTACCTTGATACATCATCACTCTATTCTACCATCATCCCATCAATTTACCTTTAATCTGCCAAAAACCTTGGATTGTGTTGTAATCTGGACTTGAACTTATTCCACCAGTCATCAAACACTTTTAATGGAATCATACCCTCTTGGTTTGTGAACCCACTCATGAAGTTATAAGCGTGTTGGTATATTTTGACTGAAAGTCCAGTAACTGCTTTATTACTGAGCCCATGGCTGCGTGCAAGTCCTTGCCCACCTGCTTTTTGGTGCTTATTACCTATGGATGCCTGCTTTTGTGCAGCCATGGCTTCTTCCACAGCGCTCATAGGTTCCAATGAAATCCCAATGTTGATTGAAAATTTTTGTTGGGTTTTGTTGCTGTCATCGTCGACGTCTATGTCAACCATTTCGTCAGGTTTGTAGGCTCCAGCTGTTTTGAACGCATTGTTGTTGATTTTGAAGATTGCAGATGGCTTGTCATTAGACACCCTTTAGCAAAAGGACATACAATTGAAATAAATGATTGTTAGTAAAAACCAGATATCAATATAAACATACGTAAAAAAAACAAAATGAACTGAAATACCACTTACGCTCCCAACAATCTGAACTCTTTTCCAGGCAACTGAAAATACACAGAAGCTGCAACATTCTCGTCAAGACGGGAATTGGGTAACAGAAAAACGACAATATGATGAACATTTGATGCAGTTTCGACTCCAAGCATGTATTTCGTAGCCTCAATTTGAGTCGTTATTTCCACTAAATATACATAGTTATAAGGAATTGAACGGTTAGATATTTGTTAGTGAAAACTAAAAATAATAAATAAGTTAAAATTCACATGTGCTTGTGTATAGTTTTTTTTTTTTTCAACTTACTCGCCCGACCAGCACAAATAATACCAAACATTTGTTTTTTCTCCTTCTTCTTCTTTAACTGTAACGGATGAACAATTAATGCTACCTAAAAACTACTTTTAGAAAAAAGCTAAAGTCTTGATAAAAAAAGGGATACTATTCACAATAAAATCTCTCTGTCCAAGCACGCTCGCTGACTCAGCTGCAGGCTCATCCCATAAAAAGTGTATGTAAATCAATCTTGGCCTGTTAAATTCGGAATTTTTTTTTAAAAACTAAACAGGATGATTTGATGCTTTGGGTTTAATGATTTCTTTATTGTTATTATTGCTTTCAGTTTAAGTATTCAAGCTGATCTATCATGTTTATAAACTATTGATCCAACTACTAGCATACCCTCCAAATATCTGAGGATTCTTGTACTGATCTGTAGTTGATATTTCGTATATTTCTTTCAAACCACTTCTGTAACCCTTACCACAGTTTCCATGTTCACCCCAACCCCAGGACTTGACGGCGTTTGACTCTATTGCTAAATAGTGTTCAGTTCCAGACACTACATGAGAAAACAAATGAGGGTTCTTGGTACCAGAGGCCATGCTGTAGGGGTATAACTGGTCATGTACATCGCTTCCGAATGCGTATACTTGCTGTTGATCTGGAGCTTGATCTTGTTGGGTGTGACTAGTTGTGATAATATGTATGCTTGACCATCCAACAGACAAAATACCCACTGGTTGATCTTTCTCGGAATTGTGCGTTTCAATAAATTCATCCAGTGTATTATCAAACCGCTGTTTATTACCTCTAAACTCCAGTTTGCCATCATTTGAAAGTAGAACCAAAAAGTCTTTTCCACAGCCAATATCCTTAATCTCTGTAGCTACCTTGCGCGGCTTCCAAACAATCTTTTCATCAGATTCGTTATCAACTTGCCCTTTGCGATTAGCACCCCATCCCCATACGTCGCCGTTTTCGCAGAGTATTACTACATGGCGCATTCCGCTGCTTGACTTTATAGCACGCGATGGTAATTGAATGTTTGGTATTTTTTGTAATTTAGATATGATTTTGTTTTTAACGTCTTTTAAACAGGAATTTCCCAGTTCTCCAAACTGACCAGAGCCTGTAGTATATATATATCCACTTTCATCCACCAACATAGAAGTCTCCCACATTGATGCTGTTAAAACAAACTTTGTTTGCTCATACTCTGGCTCTTTACATAATGCAATAAACTTGTTGGTTGTCACAACGCTATCAGCGCCCAACTGGCATACCTTGTTATCACCAGCTCCGTACACTTTTCCAGACGTTTTGTTGACAATAATGGTATGGTTTCCACCAAATGATATGCTCAGATCGTTCCATAATGCTGAATCTTGTTTTGTGTCTGATGTGTCTAAGAATATGCATTTTTCAGGCTGATCCAAATCGTCATTGTGTCCAACACCAAGTTGACCAGACTCATTTGATCCAAATGCGTAAAGAGATGGCATTGGGTAATATCATTTATAAATAGTAGCTATGCAACTATTTAGTAAGTAAATAAATATAAAAATAATGTGTATCAATAAAGAAGGTGCCAAAAGCAGCAAACAATGAGACTTGGCTAAACATTAAACAATCACGTGTACAACAATATAAATTTCACATGATCCACAAATATATTGCACACCATGTCACACATCTAGATGGTATGTAAATATCCTGTTGTTGATTGGCCAAGTTTCTGTCAACACTTGCACAGAATTTCCCACCTTTACATTTTCAATACTCTGGTTTTAGCATTCATCGCTCTCAACTTTGCTCATATATCCAAAACCTACAAATACCCCAAAAGTTTCAACAATGATCAGATCAACAGTTCGCAGACTAGGTGTCAACTCCTCCTCTATTCTTGCTTCTTCCACCAAGAAGTCCTCTTTCTTCAGACCCGCACCCGTTCTTAAGCGTTTTGGTAGCGACCATGCTCACCATGATGAAGAATACCCTGCCGAAAGTCTTTTTAACAAGACCTCTATTTTCTTGACTGTGTTCACTGCTGTAACTGTTGGACTTGTTGTCAATGACAGATTTAACTCAAAGAATGGAAAGTCCATGGTCGGCGACTGGTTGATTGGTAGTGAGCCAAAGACTGAGGAAGTCATTAAGAACTGGGAAGACAATGTTGAGCTTCTTGAGAAAGAGAGAAAACAGAGAATTCTCGAGAGATCTACCGGTTTCAAGCCTTCCTTTATGAGCAGCGTTCTTGTCAAGTATGTTGATCCGTTCAATTAGTTTTACGTTTATCATGATTTTTTTTTTTATCAAACTAACAATATTTTTTCACTTTTTTTTTTATTTAGCCCTGTTCCCGAAGCTTCTCCTCGTTCAGACTACACCACCGGTCTCATTGTCACTGAAGAGATCTCTGACCGCAGAAGCCGATAATTATTCTTTTTATTTCTTTCGATAACCACTTGAATAAAAACAATGTGCTATAAGCATTTTCTATTCTCTCCCTTTTTCTTTTTAGCATCAAGCCAATAATCATACCTTGTTTACCTATTCTTCATATACTAGATTCCAAAAAAATCAAATTGAACTTTTCACAAAAAAAATAAAGAAAAAAAACTACCATTACCATTTAAGAATTTGAAAAAGCACATAAATTCTATATTCTAAAACTATAAAAAGGAAAAAGAAGAAAAGCAAAACAATAAAAAAAGTACTAAGTTGATAGTTGTAAACTAAGATCAAACATCCACTATGATTAAATTTTGAATACCTGGCTAGCAATCAGCTGGGCATTTCTATCTGTCACTTTATCAGAATCAGCCTCTTCACTATCTTCACCACTTACACTTCTATCGAGTGCAAGCTTTGTGTTTGCCAGTTCTAAAATGTTTTCTTCAATTGTATCCTTTGTAATCAACCGAATCACATTGACATCACGAGTTTGACCAACACGATGGGCACGATCTTCAGCCTGCTTGTCGTCGTGAGGATTAAAACTCAAGTCATAGATGATAACAGTATTGGCACATGTCAAATTAATTCCGAAACCACCAGCCTTTGTAGAAAGCAAAAAGACTGTAATGTCAGTTTCATTGTAAAACTTGTCAATCATATCCTGTCGCATGTCGACTTGAGTCTGTCCATCAAGACGCAAATAACTAATGTCAAGTAAATCCAAAACACGTTCCAAAACATCCAGCATCTGTGTAAACTGCGAAAAGATAAGCACACGATCTCCCTTTTTCTTCATGTCTGGAAGAAGCTTTTGTAATACTTGGATCTTGCCACTGTTTAGCCATTCGTCCTCTTCAAGCTTATGACGACCAATTGTAGGAAACTTTTCACACAAGTTGTTAAGTTCAGCGTCCGTCATGACTTCCATGTCTTCATAAATGTACTGCTGGTTGGCTGTCTTATATTGCGGCTCCTTCATGATTTCTTTAGCCATTTTGCGAATCAACTTGTTGTTGTAAATCTCACGAAACAGCAAATGATGTAAAGAGGCCTTGCGCAGTTTCATCAGAATGTTACCTGTTTCCTTGACATTCTTTTCACCAGCAAGTCTAGCTTTCATAATCTCGCGGCTGGCTTCGATTTCCTTGTTGTAAATTACTTGCTGCTGATCGCTCAATTCACAGTAAATAACCTGATGAAGCTTTGGAGGAAGATTGTGCAACACTTGTTCCTTCTTTCGTCGAAGAACAAAAGGAGCCATCATGGTCTTTGCGCGTGCAATTCGCTGCTCTGATAACAAAGGATCTTTAGAAACCTCTTCATCAGGGCCAGGTGTTAATGCAGGAGACGACTCTTTTGCCGAAGCAGTTGTAGACTTGGCTTTGTGCTTGAAAATAATCGAAAGATCCTCTTTTCGCGACGCAAAAATGTCTGGTAAAATGAATGCCAAAAGAGAAACCAATTCCTTAAGATTGTTTTGTAATGGCGTGCCGGTCAACAATAATCGGAAATTTGCACGCAATCTCATGAGCTTAGAGTATCTTTCAGATTGACTGTTTTTCAACATATGCCCTTCGTCATAAACACAAACATTAAACTTTTGGTGCTTTAAAAACGAGAAATCGGCAGCAGAACCACAAGCCAAATTATAAGTAGTAATCAAAACATCAAATTCTGTGTCTTCTTCACTAAGAGTTTCTCTAATTTCAGCACGCTCTGATTGATTTCCGTAGTAAGGTTCAACAACCAAGTCAGGACAAAACTTTTGAAACTCTCGTAACCAATTTTCCAAAGTGGAAGAAGGAACAACAACCAAGTGTGGACCTGTTTCGCCAATTTCCTTCAAGTGAGATAAAAATGAAATAACTTGACAGGTTTTGCCCAAGCCCATTTCGTCAGCGAGAATACAAGAGAGCTTGCGCTTGTACAAAAGAGAAAGCCAGTTGATTCCAGCTTGTTGATAGTCTTTCAAAACAACATCAGAAGCAAGGCCAGCTGGAGGTTCAGAAAAGAAAGCAACATCAGAGTTAGACGTGGGAGTATTTGCGACTTTGCGTACTCGAGATCTTGACTTCACTTGATCTTCATGATCACTGCCTTCTTCAATTGACCCTTCGCCGTCATCAGTTTTCTTACCAAGCAAACTAACACCCCAAGAAGCAACATCATTAGAAACCTGTTGACCTAACTTTTCACACTTTTGAATAAGCGAGTCAACGGCTTCGTATCCTTTTAACGTGGTATCACAAGCGTCAACAATTTTCTCGCCAATTGTCTTTTTAGACCGGGGAGCTCGCTTCTTTTCGTTGGAATTGCCATTCAGAGAATCTTCAGTTACTTTGCGAGCGTCGTCTAAAGAGTCAAATGGTCTAGAGTTGATAAAAATACGCACAATCGCACCTTCAGTTGCAGAAATGTCTACAATATCTTCAAATGAGGCTGTATTTAAAAATTCCAAAACTTTTTGTTCTGACTCGTCGTCCTCTACTTCTTCTTCCTCCTCCTCTTCGTCATCACTTGAAATGATTTCAACCAGCTTAGGACTCTTTTCTTTTTCGTCACCTGAAAAAAGCGAAAGTGAGCCATGTCGCGAACCCTTAACAAGTCGGCGACGAACAATAGTTTCAGCAGGTTTGGGTGAAACATCTCTGCTACTGTCTAAAGAACTAAGATTTTTGCGTGGCCGTCTTGATCCTCCAAAAATATCATCGTCATCTTCAGACTGATCATCAGGCACAATAAACTGGCTCATGCTTGATTGCTTTTGAGCACCGTTTTTAGAAGCGCTAAATTTTTCTCGAATAGATCGAGTTGGTTTTAAAACATTTCTCTTGGCAGTAGAATGTGCGTTTTGAGATGATATCGAGAAAGATTTGGCAGAAAGACTAAAGTCTTGAGTTTCCAGCCAGTCCCTAGCACTTTCGAACGTTCCATTTTGTCTGACAGCGTAGTTGATAATCTTCCCAGAAACGTTTGTAAACACTTGTTCAAGTTTTTGGGCAACTGCCTTTTCACGTTCGTCTAGAAAAATGTTTGAAGTTCCCATTGCGGGATTGTTGTTGGAGAATGAATAGGTTAGTTGATTTCGGCCATTGGGACTATTCGTCGACAAGAGTGAAGTGAACTTGTTAAAAACAGAGCCTGATCCAAGGTTCTTAGCAGCAGGCTTGAATGAAAATCTATCAGTGAGTGACGTGAGTCGGCCAGCAGATGGTGAAATACTTGAAGATTGAGATTTAGAAAATGGAGACTCTGTTCGTGCCTTTTTGTGAGAGGCAACGTTGAATGCAGAAGGCCCGTTGCTGGAAATTGAATTTGGGCGTTTGTTAAACGGTGAGTCAGTAGAAGACGGCATAATGAAATAATATGGAAATTCCTTTTAATCTGTTAAATCCAAGTATTCAAAAGATAAAAGTTCCACTCTGACTAGGTTTGAAGAGAGTAACTAGTATGTGTGTGTGTGGTTTCGCAGAAGTAAACAAATCTGGTTGAAAATTAAAAAAACTCTGAGTATTACTAAAAAGAGTTATGCGGCTTTAGCTTTTTTTTGACCTAAGATTTTACTGGAAACAACCCTAACCCACACAACCCTAATCCCAGTTTTCAACGCCAAAAAACGGTTGATCAGAAGGGTTTAGGTATCTAGACACTGAAACGCTGATGGAAATGGTTTAAACAAAATGATTTACTATTGATGAATGATATATAAATACAATGGTTTGTATAGAGTTGATAAAAACAGATTTTCTTGGAAGACACGATTAAATAGGTTTGATCTTGAAGTGCAAGGATATCAGTGAAAATACTAATGCTTTCAAGTCATTGACTAGATAGTAAAAAACTCTTAAACCTTCTGGATCACTACTATTTTGAACATCGTTTAATGAGCCAATTTTTGCAGTTTCAAAAGAAATATGATTGCGTCCGATTTTAACTTCCAGTTCCTGTTTTCCATCACGATCTTTTTCAGGCCATTTCTCATCATTTTCCATCACAATTTCGCTATCGAGAATGATTTTTCGGATCTCGTTGATCACGGCTGGACTTATTGTTACGTCTTTTTTGATCAGAGTGTCGTTTTTGTAGTTAGAGTTGTTGGCGTATCGCAACACGCCTGATTTCCCGTCTGCGTGTGTACGGATATCAAATTCTAAAAACTCGTGTCCGAAACGGCCTTGGTGGCCAGAGTAGTAACGCACATATAGCGGTTGAGCTTTGCTTTGACCGTGACTTTCAACAATAGATGCTGTTTTAGATAGTTCACTTAGTGAAGACATTGTGTATAAAGAAAGTGTGTTTGGTTGATTTGTAGAAGATTGCTTGTTGTGAAAAGATGAATATTCAGCACAAACACAGTTAATGGTGGTGAACTTTCGGTAGTTTGGCGTTGGAGCTGAAGCATATTCACCACTCACACATATAAATTTTCATGTATGTAACGCAGCCGTTCTCGTATGTCACAGCTTGTCACATATTTTGTAACAGCGTGTTGACTCACGGCTTTCAACACTTGTTTATATTCTTTTTTTTTTTTTCCT
Source organism: Magnusiomyces tetraspermus (assembly GCA_030578715.1). Lineage (NCBI taxonomy): Eukaryota > Fungi > Ascomycota > Dipodascomycetes > Dipodascales > Dipodascaceae > Magnusiomyces > Magnusiomyces tetraspermus. Next base: position 53,064 of record JAKTYL010000105.1, read on the forward strand.
TCCAAATAGTCTTTTTCTCTGTTTCCATCACCATCTGCTCTATTTCCCCTCGTTTTCTCAATCCTGGTATTACATCATGTCTTCTGAAGAATTAACAGCCGATCAGCGCTACGAGCTCATAACCAAGAACCTTCAAGAGGTTCTTAATGGTCAAATTATCAAGAATGTTTTGGAAGTTGAAAAACGTCCAGTGAAAATCTACTGGGGTACGTTGAATTTGATGTGAAAAATCAGCGATGACAAACCTATACTAACCATTATTAATTTTTTCATATATTTAGGTACTGCTCCTACCGGTAAGCCTCACTGCGGTTACTTTGTCCCAATGACCAAGATTGCCCATTTCCTCAAGGCTGGCGCTGAAGTCACAGTTCTCCTTGCCGACCTTCACGCATTTTTAGACAACATGAAGGCTACTCTGGAGACTGTCGAGTACCGTGCCAAGTACTACGAGCGCATCATCAAGGACATTTTGATTTCTATCAATGTTCCAATTGAGAAGCTCAAGTTTGTCGTTGGTCGCTCTTATCAGCTTTCTGCTGACTACACTTTGGACATTTTCAAAATGGCCAACCACGTGTCACAGAATGATGCCAAGCGTGCTGGCGCTGACGTTGTCAAGCAGGTTGACAACCCTCTTCTTTCCGGCTTGATTTACCCCATTATGCAGGCTTTGGACGAACAGTACCTTGATGTTGACGCACAGTTTGGTGGTTTAGACCAGCGCAAGATTTTCGTTCTTGCTGAAGAGAAGCTTCCTTCTCTTGGTTACAAAAAGCGCGCACATCTTATGAACCCCATGGTTCCCGGTCTTGCTCAAGGCGGAAAGATGTCTGCTTCTGACCCCAACTCCAAGATTGATTTGTTGGAAGAGCCCAAGCAGGTTAAGAAGAAAATTGCCTCTGCATTCGCTGCTCCTGGTGTTGTTGAAGGAAACGGTCTTATTTCTTTTGTTGAATTCGTTCTTTTGCCCATTTCCGAGCTTAAGAATGGCAAGTCCAACTTTTTCATTAACCGTCCAGAACAATACGGTGGTGCTCTCAACTATGCTAACATTGAGGACTTGAAGAAGGACTACGAATCCAATACTTTGTCTCCCCAGGATCTTAAGATTGGTGTTGCTGATGCCATCAACGAGCTTCTCAAGCCTCTCCGTGAAGATTTCCTTGCTTCACCCGAATTCCAAGAGTTTGAAACTAAGGCCTACCCCCCAGCTGTCGCCGCAAAGCCCAAGAAGGCTAAGAAGGAAAAGAAGATTGGCACACGTTACCCCGGTGCTCCTAAGGAAGGTGCTGCTGCTGCCGAAAAGCCAGTTGAGAAGGTTGCTGAAAAGTTGGAGAATACCACTGTTTAAAAGAATGATAATGACAACAATAACAACAAAAAACTTGTATAATCTAAACAGCATCTCGTAATTCCTTTTATTACATTTTCAAATTTTTTTTACTTTTGATCTTTCTTTTTTTGCATTGCATTATGCTAGTTTTTCAATGGAGGATTTTTTCTTCCTCGTATTTTTTGGATTGGATTGGCAAAAGTTGATATTTGTAAACTGCATGAAAAAGAAAAAGAACTCAAGCACACATAACACTAAAACTTTAAAAATAAGCATGAAAAAGGTTAATTGTGTTTGGCTTCTTTGCACGGTTTATTTTAGTTTCTAAAGTCTCATAATACCCTAAATACCCTTGAACCATAAGAGTTAAAGACAAAAACTAAGACCTAACAGCGTCGGACTATGAGAGGTTATTCAATATCAAGTGTTTGCGAATTATTGAATTTTAGCCATCAAGCAGTTGAAGTTGTAAAAGTTTTAGACGATTTTAACTATCAGCTTTTAAAAATACCAAAAGATGTTTAGTTGTAATAAAAACAGCATCAAGTTTAAAATTGTATAAAAAGTTCAAGTCTAAAGAAAACAGTAAGCTGAAATATTTTATGTATTTGATCCACTTGACAATTATTTTTTTTTTTTTGGAAAATATTAACGTTCATTTTCCGTCTCCATATCTCTATCCTAAATCTACAAATCTACGAGTTTACCCAATACACAAAAGCATATTTTTAACTGAGAAGTACGAATGTTGATACCAAATCTAAGGCCATTTGGTTTTCAGTTGAAAAAGACAAAAAAGAGGAAATGAATACAATCACAGAAAGTGAAACCCCCCCCCCAAGCGTAGCTTGTTTTTTGAGCTTTTTATCAAAATTTCACTTTTTTTTTGTATTTTTCTTTATTGTACTTTTATTCTTTCACAGCTCAAATAAAGCTTATTAGAAAAAAAAAAAAGAAAAAAAGCTGAGCAGTGTCACGCAGGTATTGGATAAATACTAGTTTAAAGGAAAAAAATTAGACTGTGGTTGTGTATTGCGAAATGGTTTGGCTTGATATTATCACCATCATGAGTGTATATAAGAAGCATAAAAATCAGACGAATCAATAAATCATGTGTAGTTTATTATATTTTATATTGGTATTCAATTGTTGAAACGTACATCAAAAGAGAATGTGGAAAAATCGTAGGCATATATAATATGTAAAAATTATCATAAATATGTTTGTGTCGAACAGAAAACTGCAATTGGACAAGTAAAGATCTGTCAATTCTGTGTATCAATTTATGATTTATGATATTGAAAATGCATTATTTAACTAGCTGCTGGGTTCATTCAAGAAAAAAATGTTGGAGCAATTGAACATCTGGAAATGCGACAAAAAGAGGGGTATTAAAGAAAAAAAAAATACAATGAATAGTTAAGTTACTGAGAGAAGGCAAAAATCAAGGTATCTATTTACTCGTCAGCATCTTCATCAGCCTCGACGTACTTAGCTCTGATATCTTTCCATTGTTTCTAAATGAAATATAATGGTAAAAAAATAAACCGAATTGTCAGTTAGCAATTGTAAAAAAAAAAAAGAAGAATAACTTCCTTAAGATGAAGCAAAGATTACTTACACCCGCGTTGATCTTGTCAAAGTAGACGTCGACGGCCTTGCTATATCCACTATATTCATAATAAAAATGTTAGAAACAAGAATTAAAGGAAAAAGAGGCAACAAAAGCAACGAGCTAAGCAACAAGCAAAAACTGAACAATAACAACTTACACATCAAAGAAGAAAGCAGAAGCAAAAACAGTGCCGACGAAAACAGAATTGCGACGGAAAAAGGTGTTGTAAACAAGAGTTCCGAATCCAGCCTGTTGATAGTGAAGTTGAAAACCAAAAGCGTTAAGTTAGTTTAATGAAATGAGATGAAATAAATATAGAATGAGTGTGTTTTCTCACTCATAGCACACTGGCTGAATAGATTGTGAGTAAATGAACGAACGTACCATTATGAATAGTAATGTGATAACTGTGTAGTAATAGTAGTAGTGGTGGGTAGTTTAAAAAATGAGGTATATATTTATGGGAAAAAGAACGATAATGATAAAAAAAAAAAAAATATTATGGTGGGATTGGTATCACCAAAAAAAGTCTAGTGATTTCATTTCAAATTTGTTGATTGGCTAAACCAAGTCACATGATAATATAATTAAATGTCACGTTTTTACATTATTTGTCTAAACTTTTGAGTGAAATTTACAATTAAAAACATAACGAGCCTAGTTTTTGTGGGAAAAAAAATAAATAAGAAAAACCGAAAAAGATCTTAACAGTTTCTCATATTGAATAAAAATGATGTTTGGTGCACAAGCCTTTTGGAATGATAATATTCAATTAAACGACTATAGCGTTAGGATAAATATGAAAAGGTTGTAATTTGGTCAAAAAGCTATTAAAAGCATTCATAATATCCAAATAATACCACTTTTTGTTGCTTCCGAGTATATTATCGAATGAAAGATATACACCATAATTTAATACATTTACTCAAACAAACAAAAAAACTGAATGAGAACAAGTTTTAATACAAATGAAAGAAGCATGGATTGGTAATGCATTTAAGAAAAATAAAGTTAAAGCGATTTAAGAGACAAGCCAACACAAAAGAAGTTCAAATATCGGTAATTAAAGAAAGTAAATTCAGAAAAAAGCTTGAAACTTATACCGCTTTATTTCTACCTTTCTATTACATTCTCTTTGTTGTTTTTTGTTTTTTTTAATTATCTGGCTGGTTGGTAGAAAATCTTGCAAATCATTTATCATGAGCCACTTGAAAGAGCAACATCAACTAAACAGTAAAAAGAAAGTTCAAATGGAATATACAAAGATAATCTGAAACTATTTATAAAAACTCAATATTGAATCGTTTCTGATTCACCATGCGCTTGGCTTTCAACAAAAGAAAGGATTCGATTTAATAAAACATAGACTTTTGTGTCCAGTGAACTGACAATATTGAAATCATTAATTCCAAGCCATCACTGTTTTGTTATTAATCAATTCTTCACATATCACTCTTACTTTTTGCCAAATTATTGTTGCTTTTCTGTATGAAAATTATTAAAATTGACTATAAATATGTATAAATTATCAATAAAAATAAAATATATAAAATAAAACCAATAAATATGTGCGTGTGTTGCTAAATAGCTTACTATATGTATTATATATATCCGATAAAAACCCCGGTACTCTAATATGAGTAAAATAAAATAAAAAAATAAATAGACATGAAAAAAGGAATGCAAAAAGTCCACGAAAAAAGTTAAAAAAAACCAAAAAGTAAAAGCCCTTAAACAGAAATCAAAATGCAATAGAATAAACAAAAATGCAAGAAGCAGCAACACCAACAGTCACAAAAAGGTTAGCTTTAGCAACTGCACCACCATTACTGCGGGCATACAAATCGTTGTTGTTGCCATTGACAGAACGGCCATAGAGCTCAGGGCTGTACATGCCGTTATGAAATTTAGAGTCAGGGTGGTACATGCCGTCATCAAACTTGGGGTCAGGGTGGTACATGCCGTCGTCGTACTGGGGATGGTTGTCGTTGCCGGGGCTAGAGTCTTGGGAAGGTGCTGGCTCAGGCTTTTGTTCTTCGGCAGTGGTTGGTGCAGGTGCTTCAGTGGTAGTAGTGGTAGGAGCGGGAGGAGCTGGTGTTTCGGTAGTTACAGGAGGGGCAGGTGCTACAGACTCTGTAGAAACAGGTGTAGAAGTTTCTGGAGCGATAGAAATAGAAAGAGTGGTTGGGGTATTGTCTTTATTAGGGGAAGGGTCCTTGTTAGGATTAGAGTCATGAGTTCCTTCGTCAACAGTATGATCACCTTCAGAGCCAACAGATCCGTCAATGGCCTGGATAGAAGTCCAAGAGCCGGAATGGTCGCCATACGCATATTCCTTACCAGTAGAATAGTCTTGAACAGAAATTGACTTGACAGAAAAAGTAAAAGGACCTTGGGAATAGTCGGTCTTGCCGCCAGCCCATTCAATTGTGCCTGGAGCGTTTGAAGGATCGCCGCCAGCCCAGGAGCCAAGTCTAATCTGCATGGGAGTTTGTGGATAGTATCCGGTGCCAGGATTATTCAGCACACGAACAGTTTGGCCGTCAATGGTCCAAACCACACGAGAAGCAGTCCAGTCAATGCCATAGGTGTGGTAGTCATCGTGAGAATTAGGAGCATTGCTGAATCCACCTCTGTCATACGTAGAGATATCACCTTTGGAAAAGTAGTTGGTTTGGACTCGGTTACCGTCGCCACCAAGCCATTCCCAGTCAATTTCGTCCAAATTGTCCGAAATCAGCACAGCGGCCGAGACAATTCCAACGCCTGGCGCAGCTTTTGCGACAATGTCGACATGGCCAAACATGATATAAAAGTCCGACGCAATGGTGGGATATTGGCCAGCCTGGTTAATGGTAAGGTCAACACCGTCTTGGCTGAACGAAATAAGGCCAGTGGAACTGGTTTGCTTGAAACGGTCAGAAGGTCCGTGGGTAAAGTCCCAGGAATAGTGAGAACTCAACGCTGGGTCGGCAGGACAGCTTTGAGTAAGTGGGTTACATGAAGAGTGAGTTTGGGCGGCGATTTGAGTAATCAAAGTCAAGAAACAAGCGACTGTTGCAGGTTTCAAAATCATTTTGGAATAAAAGAATAAATATAGGTGAACGAGTGAAAGGGATGATGGAAAAGTGAACGAATAATGAATTGAAACAAAAGTGTTAGTAAAAGAATAATCAAAAAAGAGGAAATGAGCGACAAAGGCTTTGTATTTATATTGAAAATCAGGCCAGAAGAAGGGGCCTGGTTGACGTCAAAAAAAATCAATAAAAAAGTAATATTGGAGATATATAGATTGATTGATACTTAGTTGCGAGTATCGTCTTAGTTAACGACTTGTTCTCCAACAGTTATTAATAAAGCATGTATGATGTGATGTTTTTTTTTATTTGATTTTACCTTTTTCACTGTATATGCTTGTTTTCGACTCTTTTGTTTCCAGACATGATTATTTCAAAATAAGCGTTACGAGACAGACAGATCCTGCTATCCTTCTTTCCTGAACCATAACCAGTCTTTGTGCATGCTTGGTGTTCCTTGTTTTTGTGTCTCAGCGCTCAACCAAGAAGCTCAGCCGCACGCTGGTGACGAGGAAAGGCAGGCCAAAATGGCTGGTCGAAGGATTTGGGTTGGTGGAAATAGATTGTTGGATTAATTAATATTATATGTTTTGGTGATTTTTGTGGATTGGTAAATTAATAAGAGATGTTATTATTTCGGTGAAATCAAGTAAGCCAGGTCACCCTTGATCAGTCGGTGTAAAAGAGTCTATGTATAGAGGCCACTTGGCCCGTGCTCAAATGCAGACATGTGTCGGCGGAAACAAAAGTAAAAATAGACTTGGAATAGCCGATATTAATTTCTTGGGAATCAAACCAGTGCGACTAGGCATATGTGAAACTGTCGGTTCAATGTTCGGCTCTTAACTCGTATTCGGGATTTTTGTCTCAGGTTTCTTGGTTCTTGGTAACTTCATGATAAATTCAACAATATTAGCAATACTGTAGATTGCAGTTGGATCCGTCCACTGTCATATCATTAAACTAATAAAAGCGTCTGGGTAGAGACTTGATTTTCACCACAGTCAGTCCCTAATATTAGAATGTCTGCTAAAAATTACCAAAAATAGATCCACCAAAAAAAATATCTGGGGATATTTTGTGGAAAAAAAGAAACGGTTTTTTTGTTTACTCGACCTTTTTTGTCCTCACTATTAATAGTTTGGTTTAATTTTTATTTATTCTACTTTACTTCACTTTGTCCCCCCGTTTGTCAAACTATCCTTTACGTCATTCCCATTTATTTCGGTTTTGATTTTGGTTTTTGACAGCTGAGGTATGTCACATGTCATTCGCTCAGCTAGTTATTTGTGCCTAATGTCTCACCTTGACTAATAATATCGACTGATTTGTAAATCATAAGTCATTAAGGACAAACATTGCACAATTGATAATAATGGAATAAAATAGAAAAAAGGATGAATTCGTTAACCATTATTACTAGAGCTAGCCTTGCTTTAATTATACTTATTATGAAACAAGCATATCTATATCTATATATGGAAAAAAGTCTGGTGGCTGGAAATTCAATATCAATATTAAAAGAAACTTTTATTTCGAAAAGATAAACTGATCCAAGCTTACATGAAATAGTGATAATTTAATTTTAGATGTAAATCTATGATCATCTTTATCACTTTCCCTATAATTTTCAACTTTTCAAAGTTTTCCAATAGTATTTCAAAACCTTTCACAGCCTCCCAAATCCAGTTTCTTTTTCTGATTTTTCACACAGCCAAAACTATTATGTAATCAGTTACAAATCACCACACATTGAAAAAAAAAGCTTCAGGCTGTAGTGTCTGTAGGAATATTATTTTTTCTATCTCATGGCTTGAAATTAAAGCAATCCATCGACTCTTTTTCATCAAAGCAACATGTTTAAAAAGTATGGTTTTTTGATTGCAGACAAAACTTCTTCAGCTCTATTTCTAACCTATCCCTTTATTTCGTTCATTTCCTCTTCCCTTTCCTTTCTTTAGATTCACTCGTGAAGATATCAACTCACGATCAAACATCAAATCATCAGTTCAACGTGCATTGAAAACTAAGCTGGTAGACCAGTTTGAAGGTTTTGAAGCAGTAGCTGATGAAATCGTGCCCAAGAAAAGTCAACTTACTCAAGTCAAATGGTGAGTTTTGTTTTTATATATTTACTATTGTTGACTGTTGTGAGTATATAACTAACATGATATTGTTCTCGTTCAACTTTTTTTTTCTTCTCTAGCTCTGAAAGAGTGTTTTTGTATACAATCGGTAGTGAATTATTGTTTACCCAAAATGATACTGGTGATGTGATTCCTACGTTGAGTTTGGTCCACAAATGTAAGTTTCTTTTTATTTCAACTTATTTCTTTATCTATGTAAGCATTATCACTAACATTATTATTCTCATTTTTTTTTTTCCACTTCTCAGATCCCTCAATTATGCCAGCAGTCACCGTCGACCGCGGCGCCATAAAATTCATTCTCGGCGGCGCAAACATCATGTGCCCAGGCCTCACGTCCAAAGGCGCAAAACTGCCAGACGCTCCAGGGTTACCAGAAGGCACCATTGTTGCTGTTTACGCCGAAGGCAAAGAACACGCGCTGGCTATCGGTAAACTCACAATGTCAACAGAAGACATTAAAAAGGTAAACAAGGGAATTGGCGTGGATTTGGTTGCGTATTTGGGTGATGGCCTTTGGCCATTGAAAGATAGTATCTAGGCCATTTTAAAAGATATTATTACACTTATAATGATTATCATTACTCTTATTATCATTATCGTTTTTATTCCTTAACTAGTTTTAAAATTGACTTGTTTTCGATTCCATAACTCATCAACGTTTGATACCCATCCTCCATAGTAACCTCTTTCTGCAAATCGGCATCATAGTAATAAAGATGCGACTGTAACGAAGACACTTTAAACAGTCTTCCTACATTTCCCTTTAGCTTTTGTACAGTATCTGTCTTTAAACACTTGATCTTCTTCTCGGTGTCTCCGTACTTGACAATGATATTCAAAATACTAGCTTTGATGTTCAGCTTGGGTTTGGGTTGGTGATTAGATTGTTCAGTCATTTTATGTTTGGCCAGCAATGCTTTCCAAAAATTGCTGTTGCGGATTTTGCTGCTGCTCATAGTAGTATTGGTATTACTGTTTGTGGTAGTATCAGTATTGGTACTGGTATTTGTATCAAAGTCAATTTTTTTTGATTGAACCATGCTAATAAAATACTTTTCTGCTTCTTCCAAAAGTTTTTCAGTCACTGAGACGCCGTCAAGCTTCAGTAACCGATTTGTTCCACTCCATGCTGCCATCTCAACCAGGTATGCATCGTCATTCTCTGCGTTAAACAAATTATTGTGGATTCGGAGGTTTGTTAGGCCAGGAAATGCATTGGATATTTTGTAATATTGGGACCAGTCTGAAATGGCATTGTGGGAAAGATCTAACGTGGAAATTCTTGGGGCTGGATCGGTATCATCTTTGACACAATCGATATGGTTGTGCGAAAGATATATAGCCTCAAGCATTGGTGGAAGGCTTTGCGGAATTGGCAGAGAATGCAAGTTGGTATACGAAAGATCAAGAATTTTTAGGTCTGTGAAAAAAATGAATGAGAACTGGGCATCAAGGTCGTTATGTGAAACATTGAGTTGCGTGAGGTTGGGAAAAAGAAGGCCCCATGATAACAGTAGTTCAAATGTGATATCGGTGTTGGAAAGAGATAATACTCGGACCTGAGGAACTTCAATGTGACAATTTAATTCTTTTGTGATCTTATTACCACTAAGATTGAGTTCCCTCAATGAAGGAAGGCCGCTGCATATATTTGCAATTGAATCAGCAGAAGTGAATAAGTTGTAACTCAAATCAAGTGTTTTCAAGCTGCTCAGGTTGATTCCCATTTCAGACACTTTGATGGGCGCGTTTTGGTCGTGTATTTTAAGATTGCACAACGACACAGTCGATATTCCATTAACCTCGTCATCCAATTTATACTTCGGGTCTTTATCAAAAGTTTCAATCACTTTTGACGCACTAACTTGAATCAAAACTTCAGAAGAGTTACTTCTGTCATTATCATCATCATTACTATCATATTTTTGCTTCAATGCTGAATAAAAAGAAACGGACAAATCAGGTTTTCTTGTGCTTTTGACAAACGACCCGGCCCCTTCGGCTTTACATTTGAAATACTTTGTGCCATCAAGTGTGCCACTGTGTTTTCCTTTTTCTGGGTTATCCCATTCAACGCCGTACGCCGTAACATCCCAAGGTGGGATCTTTCCAATGAAACGGATAGTACATGTGTTTCCGTTATACGAAAGCCTTGATCCAAAACTGATATCTGAGTTCGGGGTATCCATGAGTAACAATGTTAGTGTTTCGTGGTTATTTTCGTTTCGGGTTATTACTTAATCAGCGTGATCAAAGTAACAGGGTTGGTTTTGGAAAAATAAATAAAAAAACAACAACATTTCAAAGTTGAATTGAGTTGGATTAAGTTGGATACAATCAGCAATTGACCCCCAAACCCTCAACCTTCTTGCATGTGATCTATATGCACCCAAATCATTTTTTTATATTTACAACTAATGTATTGATCAATATAAATCCTACAAAGTGTTTACAAATATAGAGATATATACGATTTATATAATTCTGAAAAATCAGAAATCCCAGTTCCCATGCACACAAAGGCTTTTCCCATAAGCAAAGGGATAGAAATAGAAATGGAGCCGGGTAACCCAGCCAACATGTGTGCCACGTATTTTTTAAAGAAAATCGAAAAGCAGGTTCCAGCATAGTTTAAATATGTGAAAGCCGTGCCTGAAAGCGTGAAATGTATATGTTGTATGCCAAACAACTCCTTTCCATATCTTCGACGCACGTACATACATAAATAAACACTTGGTTTATAACCAGCCAGAAACACAGAAAACATTCCTCGAACTTTTCGTCTCGTTTTCGTTTCTTTTTTTTTTTTTTTTTTTGACTTTTAATAATTGAACAACTGAATTTAGAAATACATTTCATTTTTAAAATTATTTCTATTTCTACACCATGCCAGCAGATAAACCTCAATCTTCGTTCTGGTCTTGGGGAACTGATTCTTCACCGTCTTCTTCTTCCTGGCAACCAAAACCAGCAAATTCTGTTTGGTCCAGAAAAGGAAAATCGGGACCTATTAGACCAGGCAACAGATTACAATCAGTAGGCACCTTTTTCAAACGCTTTTTTCTCACCATCATTAGCGCTTTGACACATCGAAAAGTTTACGTGCTTGTCCTGGTCGTCTTGGCTCTTTTGTCGTTGTTCACATCAGTACCCTTTTTACCACACTTTAAATGGGGATCTGGCAAATACGTGCTTATTCTGGCTGCTAACCCTGGTGGCGGTGTTATGCAATGGAAAGGTGCTAAAGAGTGGTCCATTGAAAGATCGAGTATTGCCAACAAAAAGGCCTACGCTGCTCGTCACGGTTACCACTTGGCTATCAAGGACATGTCGGCCAAGAAGAAGTATGCTCATGAATGGAGAGAGTCATGGGAAAAAGTTGACATTATCAAGCAAACCATGCGCCAGTTTCCTGATGCCAAATGGTTTTGGTGGTTAGACCTTCACACGTACATCATGGAACCTCAAATCAGTCTTGACCAAAAGATTTTTAGAAAATTAGAAAACAATACCTATCACGACGTGTCTTACTTTAACCCTCTCAACATCACTGTCAATATACCCTATGTCGACCATAATCAGCCCATTGATCTCATCATCACCCAAGACTGCGGTGGGTTCAACCTGGGTTCATTTTTCATTCGCCGAAGCGAGTGGTCAGAAAAGCTGCTCGATATTTGGTGGGACCCTGTTTTTTACGAGCAAAAGCACATGGAATGGGAACACAAGGAACAAGACGCTTTGGAATATCTGTACACCCACGAAGCATGGGTCCGTGGCCGTGTCGGGTTTATGCCGTTAAGAGCGTTCAATGCCTTTCCACAAGGTGCCTGTTCTGATATGGCTGACGATACGCGGTTGTTTTATAACGAAAACGATAGAGATTTTGTGGTTAATATGGCTGGCTGTGAATGGGGAAGAGACTGTTGGGGTGAAATGGAGCATTACAAGGCTCTTAGTAGAAAGCTTCACAGGAGAAGGTTTTTGTTTTTTTGAATTGGTTAGAATATAAAAAAAAGGGAAAATAGTAATAATATTTGGGAAGAGGTATGAAAATAAGTACCAATAATGATAATAATGATAATGATGATAATGATAATTGACTAATCTCAATACACGAAAGCTTAGGAACAGAGTTGCAATACTGATTTATTCTTTTAACAATCTATACTGTAATGCTTTATTAAAAAAGAGTTATAAAAGAAAGAGATATTTTAAACAGATTTCGCTGTAAATTTTATAATTGAATAAAGCCCAATCGCTGATAAAACAGGGATTGTGAAATTATCATCAATACCTCTAATATCAATAGCTTCTGAAAAGGCACCAACAAACCCACAACATAGTGTCAATAGCGGCAACGAAAGCTTTGACATTTCTGGGGTCCACATGATATCCCCAGGCCTGTTGAACTGCTGGTACTTTGGTATAAAGTGCTGATATAAAATCAAGGCTGAGACAATGCCTGTTGCAAACGCTGCCAAAGTACCTGCCAACGACTTGCTTGGACCGACTTTGGGCGTCAAATGGCCAAAAGCTCTTCCAAAAGTCGACGCAGAAGTGTCTGCCCACGACAGCAAAAGCAGCGATATCAGCGCAACGTCTTTTGGAAAAAAGCTAAACACGATAATCAGCCCAGCAAGGTAAAAAATGACACCGTTGTAGGAGTTGATTTCTTGTTGGCGCATCAGCGGACCCATCACCGAGATGTACAACTTGTTGAACGACCGGTTTTTGAACCGGATGTAGTCAGAAGATACAACAGCGACTAGTGCACCTATCAAGTATGGAGTCACTTGTGAAATTTGTATGCCTTGCGTGTAGAGCCATAATGTTCCGAACCCGATCGAAGAATGAAAAACTTTCCGAGGAACTTCGTGTTTTTGGATAAAGGCACCAAGTTTATGAGCAGGAATTGTTAAATCATTTTCCAATTCTGACTTGGTTTTATTAGAATTCGTGCTTTTATTAGTTTTTTTAGTGGTGGAGCTGGTGGTTGAAGAAGAATCATCTTTTTGATGTAAAGAAGGACTGGGTGATGAGGTCAAATCCTTATCTTGCTGTCTATTGGCTTTAGAATGTGATTTTAAGGGTTCCATTTGATATTTTTTGTTGGATGTCAAAAATGAATAAAAAGGGTTTTTATTAAAGGTCGTCGAAAACAAATAAATAATGTGAAATTCCAACAAGATATTAGCAAATAAATAGAATGTTTAATAACTAATTGTGAATTTGAAAAGAGAATAATAAATAACAAGAGTAAAAAAAGGAATGGGCAAAAAAACGAAAAAAAAATGAGAAAATGATACAAAAAAAGCTCGTCATTTTTTCTATTTCTTTTGGTTACATACAGGTGATACTAGTTTTCAGTTACATACACACATATGTCATCATCACACACATATTTAATGAGCCTCTTTTTCATGAAAACTAGTTTAGTCACCTCATTATCAAATATTGGGTATCAAAAAAGTGGTGAAATTAAAACGGAATAGCTAACTAGGATCAAAGTTGGTGATTTTGGTCAAAAAGGTTTAGATATATATTATGAACTGTTAATAAAAGAGGCATTCGAGTAATGGCTAAAATATAAGCGAAACAGAGAAACAAAAAAGAGGTACAATATTAAAAATGAATAAAGCCAATTTACTCAAAACCAGGTGGAAAAAAAATTTTGGTAAAAACTATTCTTGAAATTCTCGCTAGGAGCTAAAAGTTATGCCAATTTTTTTTTTTTAAAAACCATAAAAGTTTCAATATTATTTTTACAATCTAGAATAGTCAAAATAATCAAATCTATCTATTTAATAGTTTTTACTTTTAAAGAAGCAAAATGTAAATTGGAACAAAAGACAACGAAACATTTGTGAACCACCACAAGTGCTGGACATGGAATAGACAAAGCAAATATTCAAATTCTCAAGTACCATTAACCTTAGATCCTGAAATTAAGCCTGTGTTTCCACCAAACTCGCCCATCATGCTTCACACTGTTGCCTATACTATGCGAGGGCTTTTGTCACTGTCTTTTCTGGCCTTGATAAGTCTCGTTAATTTTTCAATATAAAAGCCTAAGCTAGAATCGTTATTAAAAGAGTACCGTGACAAACAGCCTTCGTGGTCATGGCCTGTGACTATGACTCCGTTATATGCAGGATTAAATACATTTTCCAAAACGCGCAACGAAACATCTTTACTCAAATGGTTTGCTCCCTTAGCACATTCTTATACATTTTATCATGTTACGAAAATGCCCACCAACACAAATTCCTTCTGGTTTAGATAATGGGACATGTTTCAATAAACTATTAGGCCCATCGTATTCACTAGGTTTTAACGAATCCAAAAACTCCAATGTTTCTGTATGGTACTTGTCGTCCCAAAGCGGGCCATCGATCGCCAACAAATTCAAAACAACAATTCGGTATCCTTCTTTACATTCAGTGACAATGTTCACTTTTCCAAACGCTTTGAGGTATCTATTCAACCTGCTGTCACTTATCTCGCCAGCATACCCTAGATCATGGTTTCCGCAAATATTGAAAAACTGGGTATCATGCGGCGCAAGCTCACGACAGAAAATGATATCAGAAAACCGAGCAGCCCATGCATAAAACTCATCGTCGTTGACCTAATGTGAAGACACCAAATCCCCCCCCCCATAACTTCAGTATGGGATGGCTTGAACGCTGACGTCATGACCTTGAAAACGTGAGCAAGGTACCGATCATTATCAGCAATATCTATTTTTGTGCGAACTGAGGATCCAGGACCTGGGCTTCGAATCTGGGGATTTCCAAACGCCATCAACTTTATTTCACTGTTTTCTTGTTGTTGCAACCAATTGCAATCTGAATTGAGCCAGTGGTAGTGGTATATTTATACTCCTAGCGAAACATTTACAAGAATGGTAATCATGGCTTTGCCAAAGTAATTTTGAGGGAGGTTTGGATGGAGGTTTTTTAGACATTTGAATTTTGCTATCTGGTATTGTAAGTATTGTTTTGAAGTTGGTTGAGTTCTGTTTATTTTGTTTGTATTCTTATTTTATTAAAGGTCAAGATAAATACCTCTAGTATGGCATCTATAGAGAAGGATATTGAATAAAATAATTCTAGAAATGTATGTAAATCTAGGATTGCGGTGCAATGACATAAACTGCAACAAAGATTTTAAAGACCCAAGACGTAACTTTTACATCAATCAAAACGATTATCCTTTATCACCATCCAATTCAAATCATGTTTTAAACCCATTTTTGCAAAAGACTACAAAACTATAGAATCAAAATAATTAAAAAGTAACAAAAATCATGTCACAACATAACATTCCTCCTTATGCTCCTACAGCATACACCAATTCATTGACCCGACCTAACAACGACGTGAACCTTGACGAAGAAGTGAAGCTCTATTCAACAACCAAGCAACGCGAACTTTTTGAATCACTTGCCGAAATCCATTCCATCATTGTAACTTTAGACTACCTTGAGAAATCCTTTTTACGTGACTCTATCACGCACGACGAGTACACACAAGCCTGTTTCCGACTAATTGCGCAGTACAACGGCATTTTGAAAACTGATGGCGTCGCAAAAGAGTTTGACTCGCTGACTGCGTTCAAAAGGCGGTACAATTTGGATTGCGAGCTAGGAATTGCGAGACTTGAAGTGGGAATCCCAGCTACCATTGAACAGGAAATAAGACACTCGTCGGAAAATAAAAAGAATCAAAACGGAAACATGGGTGGTTATTTGGAAAATGAAAACAAATCCCAAGAATCAGGAAATAATAACGGTACTAATAACAACAATGGTAGCAATACTAATAATTCTGACCCTCAATCAGTTTCCAAGTCAATAAAAGGAAGCGCTAAAGTCATTGCTGAAATTACTGGCAACTTCATTACCTGTATGGACGCGGTGAAACTCAACTACAAAGCCAAAGACCAACTCCATCCGCTACTAAGCGAGCTGATGACTAGTTTGAGTCGAATGACAACAATTGGGCACGAATTCTCTGGACGTGGGAAACTGGTGCAGTGGTTGATTGTGTTGAATAAATTAAAGATTAATGAAGAAATATCAGAAGAACAGTCGAGGCAACTGTTGTTTGATCTGGATAGCGCGTATAAAGAGTTTTATACTAATTTAGAATAAAATAGGTAAAACAAAAAGAAAGTAAGAATTTTTTTGTACTATAAATACATTTATTAAAACTATTAAAAATTGAACAAAAAAAGGTCTAAAACCTTGATATAATAATTGCAATTCATCTTTACCTCTTTTTAAAGAACAGCAAAAACGAATCCAAACACAAGAGCCAAAGCACCAGTGGCAGAGCTCAAAACAGAAGCACCAGCTTTAGAAGTAGAAGTAGACTTTGTTTCCTGAGTAGAAGCAGTGCTTGTGGCAGAAGCAGAAGACGAAACAGAAATGGTTTCAGAGGAGTTGGTCTTGGAGTCTTCAACAGAAGAACCAGAAGGACTGTTGATCTGGTTGTTGGGAGAAAAGACAACGGTGGTGTTTTCAATGGCCTCGCCGTTAATGTTGTAAATCTTGTGGTTAGTGGAAACTGAAGACAAGTCAACAAGTTTGCCAACGTTCTTGTTACCACCACCGTTCTTGAGCAGGTCGCTGGCAGGGCAAGGAGGAAGAGTGAAAGTAGTGTTGAAGTCAGAAGCTAAGCCTTGGATAGTTTTAGCAAAAGAAGAGGAACAAGTAGGACGAGAAGCGTTGGAAATGCTGTTTTCGTACTCAACCGTAAGATTGATTTTATTGTATGCCTTCTGGAGATTGGCAAAGTCGTCCAAAACCCTAGCAGAGCCATCAGAGTTGAGTTCAACAAGACCGTAATCGTTGGCTTCTTGGGCATACTCGTAAACCAAACCACCAGAGAAAACAGTAGCTAATTTAGCGTAAACACCATCGTAGACTTCATTGAAAGATCTGGGACTGTCAACATTGCAGCCATACTCGGAAAAGAAAACAGGAATAGAAGAGTTCTTGAAAGTGTCAAGAAGAGAACCGTAGCCTGAAGATTCCCAAGTATCACCTCTGCCAGAGCACCAAGCATAAGAGTTCAAACCGTAAAAGTCAACAGAAGCAAAGTCGCCCTCCTTAGACTCGCATTCCAAGTACATCAAAGTAGCGAAACGAAGAGAAGCCTCGTCAGCAGCAGAGTAGCCGACAGGAATGGTTCTGTTTGCGTGGATAGAAATGTACTGCTTTATATCACGAATAACGGCACGAATGTATGGAGGAGAAACACTAGCAGAGTGACCATCGTTAATGACCTCGTTACCAGCAAAAAAGCCCAAAAGATTGGGGTAGCCCTTGAAAGCATCAACAACGCCAAAAACATGGTTGAGGTAGTCCTTGTTGTAAGAAGAAGCAGGGGAGTCTCTGTTGATGGAGACTTGAGGAGTGTTGATGTCAATAATGACATAAATACCGGCATTGTTCAAGACGGAAAAGCACTTGTCGTGAGAGACCCAAGGATTCAAACTAAGGAGGTGGTTAGTTTTAAGCTCATAATCAGCAAGTTTTTACTATTATTCTTTGGAAACTTTTCCAGCTTTTTGAAATACTAACCTGTAAACTCTAATTGTGTTGATGCCCAACTGCTGGAACAAGAAAGCATCTCTAAGACAGTTGTCGTAGTTATCGTCAGAAAGAAGGTCAGACCCGCTGCTGAGGTCGAAACCTGAAGATCCACCGGGCTGGTAGTCGATACCGACAATTTGAAAAACTTCGCCTTGGTCAGAAGAGTTGGAAGCAGGTCGAACGAAACGGTTACCTTTGACTTCAATAGGAATGAGTGCAGACACGGTCGAAATGAGTGTAGCTAGCGAAACGAGTGCATTCTGGAGTTTCATTTTTGAAATTTGGCTTTGGCTTTTTTTAATGTTACAATGTAAAGAGCAATTTTTAATTTAATAAATTACAAAAATAAAAATAAAAAAAAAATAAAAAAAAAAAGTCAAAAGAAAAAAAACGAAAATATTGTTTTAGTTTGAAAGGAATGGATGTGTCGATACATTTTTTGAAAAGGAGTTTTAATACATTTTTGCAGCTCTTGCCTCACGGATTAGGACACTTTGTATGTAAGACTGGTTGGCTGACTTTTTTCTTTTTCTTTTTTGGCTGAATTCATTTTGCTTATATAAGGGTCTTTTGTCACGTCTTTTTACGTTGATTTATTGTATTTTATTTTATTTGTCAATATCTACTTATTAAATATTGAGTTAAATCAATCAAAAATCAAACTCTGATCTAAAAGAGTCCAAGTCCATACCAGCTCCCACTTTAGACTCCAAATCTTTTCGACCCATTGCAGCAAACACGCGTTTGAGTGTCGAATACAAGTTAGTACTCTGGTTAGCATGAAGACTGTCTTCAGGGGTATGGTCCATCGACAATGCTGCCAAAAAGTGTTGTGCAGCTTCATGGTAACAATCAATGTTAATGCACAGTACGCCCAAGTTATATCGCGCTCTCACGAACGATGGTCGTAATTGAAGAGCTCGCGAATACGCTTCAATAGCTTCTTCGGATCGATCAGAGTTAGCAAGTGTGGCCCCCAACCTGTTCCAAAGTAGCGCGTCGTCGGGACGAGCTGTAATCGCAGAAGTAAAACAGTCGACTGCTTTTTCATAGTCTTCGCTTCCATAAAACAAAACACCCAATCCGTCTTGAACATCTGCGTCCATATTTGCGCCTGTAGGCGACAACTGAGCAGCTCTTAAGAACAGTTCAGTAACGCGAGAATGTAATTGGTATCTGTCTTCGTTTTCTAAACTAGGCTCTTGGGTTCGAGCTTTGTCCACGATTTCCGGGTATTTAGTCGAAATCCATTTTTCCAACGTAGAATATGCAGCGTTTTCGTAGCTTTGGTTAATATACGAAACTGCCAAATTCATCAACGCGGTCAAATTGCCTGCATCCAAAGTGATACACCTTTCCAGCGCACGAATGGCAGGATCTTCTTTTTCATTTTGAGCCTGACAAGCTCCTAACCGGCCCCAAGCTTCAGAATGATCTGGATTTTTTTGAACTGCTGCTTCAAACGCCAAAGCTGCTTCTGAAATGTTTCCACCAGATTCCATCAACTGCACGCCGATCTGAAACGGGTCAGCCTCAGTAGCAAAATGATTTTCTTCTTCAAATAAATACTCGCCAAAGTCTGTTCGGTTTTTGGCAAACTGATCGAAATCACGGTCCCAAATAGATTGGTCCATGTCTTCGTTGTTATTGGTCATGACATTGTGTCGGATATTTTCCCAAACTGATTCGAAATCTGAATCTTCAACTGTTACTGTTTCCTCGGTATTTTCCGCAGCCTTGCTTTCTTCTTCTCCTTCTTTGGAAACTTCGGTTGCTGGAACTTGAGCATGAGACAATTCTATTTTGTTAAATTCCTCTTCCCAAGTCTTATCGTTGAGTTGAATGATTTTATGTGAATCAGCAGTAGTTGGAACGGCAGAACGAGTGTTCATCATGGAAACAGGTGCAGATGGCATGTATCCAAGACCCGATCCGAGACCTGCACCTAATCGTCCTGAAAAGCCGATACCGGGACGGGCAGAGATTGCTTCAACAGGTGTAGCATTTCCAGAGAACTCTCCAGCCCAGTTGTGCCTGCTACTACTGCTTCCAGTAATGGAGTTTTGAAAAGCTGGTGCATTTCCAACAGCAATATTAGCAGGGCTCGAATGCTGGGCGGCAAAATCCGAAGACCAGTTCTCAGCAGCAGGTCTCGAAGCCATTGATCTGGAATGGATATTTGCCATCTCATGGTTCATTTGATCAAAACGAAATGTGTTGTTTTGCAGGTGCATGCCTTGTTTAGCAGCTGCTTCGGCAGGATTGAACATGTTCATGGCTTGGGCGTCATGAAATGACATTTCTTGGCCGTTTGTTCTCATTGACGAAGAGCCGTGAAGACCTCCTGGACCGAGCCTTTCATGTTGAAGAGTTCTGTCTTCGGAAGAGTGTTTGGTAAACTGAGCTAAAGGGTTTCTGCTAGTAGAGCATTCAGCTCCGGAATTCATAAAAGACATTTTTGAATGAGTTAGTGGGTAATTATATGTAATAAATCTAGGATTTTATTCGTCGATTGTGGGGAATATGAATGGGAAGAAAAGTTCTTGAAAGTTGAACAATTTCTTTGATATTCTGGGGTTGATAATCAAGCAAATCAAGATTATAAATAGCCGAAGATATACGAGTGGCAAACAGCTCCTGGAAAATGAGACAAAAAGCAATAACACGTGATGATTAACCTCGGCTCAAAATCGGAGCCAGTTTTGCGGGTTCAAAAAAAGAGGCGGCTTGACTCATTTCCGAAAAAAGGGAGTTGCTTGAATTCTGGGGTTGTTGACAAAGACTGAGGGATTATAAGGAAAGAGAGTTTTAATAATGAGCATGTTCACGAGAGGGTTTCCAATCAGTAATTTTCAAGTAATAAACAACCCCCAAATTTACAAAACTCATTTTAATTTCAAAACCCACAGAATTTCAAAAACCCCGGTTAAATCCGACTCTGGATCCCCTCAAAGGATAAGGGCGTGAGAAAAGCACACGGCTGTTGTTTTCACCATGGCTTACATACATAATATAACTATCATACATATATATTAACACAGCCTCACATTACCCAAATTCTGCTTTTGTTCACTACCACCAGCTGCTTTGTGTGTTCTATTTAATCGTCAAGAGTCAATTCAGTTCTTTTTCAACACGCGTCTTTTTTCAAAAACACGTTTGACTTTTTTTTTTTTTTTTTTTTTTTTTTTTCAAACTTCAATTCATTTTTTTTCCAATTCTTTCAACTCATATTAATTCAATCTTTATCATATCAACCCAATTCAGTTTGTTTCTGAAATGAGCTATCAACAACAATCTAGAATGATTCATCCTCCTAACCATAGGTTGGTTGAGTTACTTGACGCCGTTAAACACGAGTTTGAAAACGTCAACAATGAAGCTTCTGCTTATCGTATGCACAAGGACGACTTTGACCAAAAGTGTAAGTCTTTCTTGCTTTTCTCATTCTCATCATCTATACCTACGTTTTCATAACCTTCACTTACTAACCCCAATTTTTCAATCTAGTCTCTCAACAAACCACAGAAATGCAGCAAATTCGACAAACCGTTTTAGAACTCGAAATGAACCACCGCAAAATGAAAGAGCGTTACGAAGATGAGATTGCCCGTTTGAAACGTGAACTTGAAGCTAGAGGTCCTCCTCCTCCTCCCCAACAACAACAACAACAACTTCCTGCCCAAGGTCAAATGCCTTCTTCACAACAAAACATCCCTAATAATGACCCTCAACAGCAACAACAAGTCGGCCATTCTCATAATACATACAATGGTATAGTTTCTGGTTCCTCCAATATTGGAATTCCTCAACAGCAGCAGCAACAGTCAAAACAGTCTCAACCGCCTCAAGGTCCTATTCCTTCCCAAAGTAATAATGGCCCTTCATACCCCGGTTACCCTTCTAATGGTGGATACCCCAATATTGCCAATGTTCTTCCTAATAATAACAATAACAATGGACCTCAGTCTGGTTCTGCAGCTCCTCTTCCCAGCGCTGCTACTAATGGTGCTTCTAATGGCACTGCTTCTACTACCACTTTATCACCTGAATCCAAAAAGAGATCAGATGGGCCTAATGAACCTTCTAATTCAACTCCGTCGACTCAAACCCTTCCAAACCCATCAGCAATTGGTGGTGGTAATGCTAGTGGTAGTAGTAATACTGCTACATCCACATCTACTGCCCCTTCAACTCCAGCCACAGCTCCTGCCAACCCAGCCCCAACTTCAGCAAATGCTTCTTCTTCCGCAAACCTTCAAAACTCAGCAGGCTCTTCTACACCAGCCCTTTCAACCGACGTTCAATTACAAAAACAGGCTGAAGCTTTGGGCAACATTTTTGGCGATCTCGATAAAATCCGACCAGAGTTCAAGAAGAAAAGAGACGACTGGTTTGTTGTTTATAACGAGCATGCTCCTAGAATATTGGATGTCGATCTTGTTCACAGTTTAGAACACAGCTCTGTTGTTTGTTGTGTCAGATTTTCTACTGATGGTCGCTTTGTGGCTACTGGTTGTAACAGAACTGCTCAAATTTACGAAGTCCGTGGAGGAACCTTGGTTGCTAAGCTTGAAGACAAGCAGGCTGAAAGAGATGGCGATTTGTACATTCGTTCAGTTTGCTTTTCTCCAGACGGTGAATTCCTTGCTACAGGTGCTGAAGATAAAATCATCCGTGTTTGGAATATCAAGACACAAACTATTACACGTGTGTTCCAAGGCCATGAACAAGATATTTACTCCTTGGACTTTTCCCTCAACGGCCGCTACATTGCCTCTGGATCTGGCGATAGAAGTGTTAGAATGTGGGATATGCAGACTGGTCAGTGTGTCTTGACTCTTACAATTGCAGATGGTGTCACTACTGTGGCCATTTCTCCTGATGGCAGATACGTTGCTGCAGGCAGTTTGGATAAGATCGTCAGAGTATGGGATACCTCGACCGGTTTCCTTGTTGAGAGATTAGAAGCTCCCGATGGACACAAGGACTCTGTCTACAGTGTTGCATTTACTCCAGACGGTAAAGATCTTGTTTCTGGATCTTTGGACAAGACCATCAAGCTGTGGCAGCTGCAAGCGCCTAGAAGTGCTCAGTCGACCAACAAGTGCGGTGTTTGCTTGAAGACGTTTATTGGCCACGAGGACTTTGTTCTTTCGGTTGCTTCGACTCCTGACGGAAAATGGATCTTGTCTGGTTCTAAGGATCGTGGTGTCCAGTTCTGGGACCCACAAACTGCGCAAGTCCAACTCATGTTGCAAGGCCATAAAAACAGTGTCATCAGTGTTGCGCCAAGTCCTACTGAACCTTTATTTGCTACAGGTAGTGGTGATTGTAAAGCTCGAATCTGGAGATATAATCAAGTTTAAAAAAGACATGGAAAATGAGCGTTATTGCTTGTCATTTTTTATGTTTAATTTATTTACAAGGTTTTGTGTTTTTTGGTAGCTATTTATGTTTTTTTTGTTTAATAAAAATTCAAGAAATTGGTTTTAAATGGTTTTTAATTGAAGAAATTAAATTAGCATAAGTATTTGAATGGAGTTCCAAAGAGTTTGGACTCAAATCACGAGGTTTGAGAGTTTGCGACTTGTTTTAAAAGCCTTTTTTTAATTTATTCTTTTTTTAAACCAAAAAATCAAAAACATTTTAAACAAATTTTAAACTATTTGGTAATTTCGTTTTCATTTTCAATATTTTTTGTTAAAGTTGAAAAATATTTTACATTTGTTTCTTTGTTTGAGTGCTTTGCTTTTGCTATTCCTTTTACTTTATTTTATTTTTTTGATTTTCTTTTCAACTATTTCTTGTCCTTTTCAATCAACTGATTTATGTGACAATCTTTTAAGCAACCACTACTCTTATTTTAACAAAAAACATCATCATAATCATTATCATCATGACTTCGAGTATACCTTCTACAACTATTCCGACATTATCGTCGTTAGGAACCTCTTCACCATCACCGATTCCTTCTAACTCTTACTCCGAAATCAAGAAGAAAAACCGACCATTCAATCTCTCGGAATCTCTCACATTTTATCCTACCGAAGAGGAGTTTAAAAATCCATACGACTACATTGACAAAATTGTTGAAAAAAGTAGAGACTACGGGGTCGTCAAAATTGTGCCGCCATTGACATGGAAACCGAAATTCTCACTAGATACTGGGGTAAGTAATGTCTAAACTTGATTTCATTCTCTTTGGTCTTATTACTCATCATTTCTAACAAATGCTCTTTTTCGAATCAGATTTTCAAATTCAAGTCAAGGAAGCAAACTCTTAACCAAATAGGAGGTAAAGCAAGAGTAGGATTAGACTGGCTCAAACGATTCTACGCATTCCACGACATTTTAAGGACCTCTTTTGAACCTTTCAGATTCTTTAAACATTTCAAAAAATTTGATTATTTCCATCTTTCGCAAACTGTAAACAATCTGGGAGGGTTTGGTGTCGTCGAGTCTAATGGTGATTGGCCCAAAGTTTTTGAGCAACTTAAACTTGACAAACCGGAATCGTTGCCCATGTTAAGTAAAGACTTTAAAGAGTTGAGAGATCATAAGGATCCGGGAGATTCTGAGAATGAAGATAACATCAGACAAATATACCCATTACTCAAGAAGGCTTACACAGAGTTGATCCTGCCATTTGAAAATCACATCAGATTTTTGAATTCTGTTGGTGTACATAACAGTGAGTCAAAATTATCAGAATGTAAAGTATTTTCAACCAGCCCTCAACAACCAACCTTTTCATCATCATCATCTTATCATTCTTCAAAACCATCTCCACCTGTCATTTCGTCAAAAGAAACTCAAGTTTTAATTGGAATTACGTCACATTTGCTATCCAGACCAAAACCAAAAGATATAAATGATCCACACCGCATCCATAAATCAACACCTACAGCTACTGCCATGTCTGCATCTGCCTCGACCAACAATTCACAACCAAAATCAACAGCTTTACAAGATGTGCCTGCAACAAGGCTCAACAGAATGAGATCCACTGTTCAAGATAAATCAGTACTACCAACAAAACTTAGCAGACAAAAATCGTCAAGAGTTATGGAAAAAAGCAGTGCTAACTCTTCCAAATCATTACTGGATTACTCCGAATCTGATTATTATTCGCTTTGCGAGCTATGCGACAAGCCTTGTGTTGAGTCGAAAATCTCTTGTCGAAACTGCAAGTGTGAATTTCACAAAGACTGCATTTCAAGCCGTAATGATATCTTTTTATACAACAACAACAACAAAGATTCAACATTTACTGACAACAAACGCAGCAAATGGACATGCCCACTTTGTCTAATTGGTTCTTGCGGTTTCGGGTTTGAAAAAGGAGGCGAATACACACTCAGCGAGTTTCAACGAAAAGCCAACGAGTTCAAAAACAAGTTTATCAAGAAAAGACATCTTGAAAACTTGAGTCAGGCAGAACTCGAGTGCATGATTGAAAAACTGTTTTGGTCATACACAACCTCTTTAAGCGATACTATAACCGTTGAATACGGATCAGATATCAGCAGTACAACGTCTGGGTTTCCACTCAGTGTCCAGTCAGTTCGCAATAAGTATGCAAGAGATCCTTGGAATTTGAACAACTTGCCTCTGCACAAAGACTCGTTGTTCAGCAACTTGGATTCTGACATTTCCGGCATGAACATTCCTTGGATGTACGTGGGCATGTCGTTCTCCACCTTTTGCTGGCACAGCGAAGACCATTACACATACTCTGTCAATTACCAACATCTTGGCGATACCAAAACCTGGTACGGTGTTCCTGGAAAAGATGCAGAATTATTTGAAAGCTCAATGAAAGACATTGTTCCAGAGCTTTTTGAAAAACAGCCAGATATCCTTTCGCAGCTCGTGACTATGATGTCTCCAGAAGCGCTTGTACAAAAAGGCGTGCACGTGTATGCAATCGACCAACACCCAGGCGAGTTTGTAATCACTCTGCCAAAAGCATACCACTCTGGGTTCAACCACGGGTTCAACATGAACGAAGCTGTAAACTTTACGCCTGCCGACTGGTTACCCTTTGGAGAAGAATCCATCAAGACGTACCAGCTACAACACCGAGCGCCAGTTTTTTCTTTTGACAGACTCATGGTTCGCACTGCGTTACTAGATATCCGAGAAAAAACAGCAAATTGGTTTGGACCATACTTTTTGAAGTTTGTTAACCAAGAAATTGAAACCCGAAACCAGTTTTTGAAAAACTATCCCAATGTTCCTACAACGACGGTCCGTGCTGAGTTTTCGGAAGAAGAGTATCAATGTACCGTTTGTCATGCTCTTCCTTATCTTTCAAGAATAGTTTATTTTGACAGCTATTTCGAAAACCAAAATCAAGACCAAGGAACCAGTAGCCCTTTAAGTCGTATATTCCGAGATGGTGATAAAGAAAACGACACATCTTCTGAAACTTTTGACGAAAATTCAAGCAGAAAACCAAGCAGACCAAAAACCAATGCACTCAAACTGGCGTTGGGACAAATCGCAAAACACGAGCAGGATCTTGATAATGCGAAATCTCACAATCGACACCAGCCTCAACATCAAAATAACTCGTCAACAACAAATATCAACGAATCTAATTATGGAAGTCAAAACTTTTGCTTGCAGCATGTTCCTAAAATGAAACAAAACGGTCATATGGAACTTCACATCCGGTACACTAACGATGAACTTTTGGATATTTATGAACAAGTGAAATCTCGGGCAAGGTAAAAAATAAATAAAAATTATAATGATTAATCTATAGCTGCATTTTTGTTCTTTTTCTATATTTATATATCCCAATAATAAAAATAATTAATTAAAAAATTAATCAAGAAGCAATTCCCATAAAGCAAATTCCTCCTTAAAATCATGATAAACGACAGTGACTAAGTAATAATCCTTCACTATTTCATCAATCAGTTTATGCGAAGCAGTGCTTTTGGGGTACAGTTTTTGCCATTCTTTCCAAAGACAAAATGCTTCTTCAGCCCAGGCAGCAAACGACTCTCGTTCAATCAACGTTGACTGTAACACCTCTCTATTTGGGAAAACACCCCAAGTAACAACATTTGAAGCATCTTTAGCTTCATTAG